>CAJNOQ010004590.1:0-17158 GCA_905250885.1 Didymodactylos carnosus | reverse complement strand
ATAAAAAATGAAGTCGAATAAGGCGAAAAGTTAATAAAAATTATTAGATTTGTAGTCATATTTAATCAAAAGAAACCGAAAAAATAAAATAAAATGTAATTGAAATGAGGTAGAACAGCGTATTACGAGATCATTTCAAAAGTGCAAAAATAGAAACAAATATAATGTTCTTCTTATTTGTGTGTATATATAAAATATGACTACAAATCTAATAATTAGTAATACTTTTATTAAATTTTGTCCTTATTCCATTTCAGTTTTTATTCAGTAATTCTTTATGTCGCTTAGGAGCATGTCAAAATTTACATTCTAATTTATTTTGTTTAATTTTGGTTCCTTTGATTGTATTGTTTCCTTCCTACGTTGCAGGGCTCGTGTTCACAATATAATGGCAATGTCGAATTAGTAACACTAGAGCTCTATACTTTATATTTTTTCAAATAAAATAGCTTAAACCAAAGATGTTTTCAGATATGTCTGTCTTAATGCCAATGTGAAACTGCTTTTTCTCAACGATTACCATGACTAGAAGAGAAAGTCGGAAAGTGTTGATAGTGAAAAAAAGTCCATTTAAAAGTGATGTAACTACTCAAGAAGAGATAAAATTAAAAGTAAATCAACACTTGGACTAAAAAGATAAAATTTATTCGCTTTAATTTTGTTCGCTAGAGAAAAACATATAATTTAGCTTTAGATTAAATTGAATTGTACAACTGATAGTAGAACATGAAAAAATTCTTCCATTCTGGAACCAGAACAGATTTTTCCCTTTCTTTCTCCATCTGCAAAATATTATTTCTCTTAAGGAGAAAAAGAAAGGTGAGAGAATGATATTGATCTCTGTGTACGCATAGATTTTCCGACGCGTAGAATATGGTCTACGCTCTAGGCATTTCATTATTCTTGATGGTTTCCCTAAGAGCTTTCAAAAAACTTGCTGGAAACAACTAACAACATCGTTTTGTAAGCGAAAAAAGAGTGTCGGAATAAGCGATCTCGGGATAGGATACTATGTGCTTTTATAAAATCACAGTTTTGTGTGATTGAGCTGAAGTTTTTGCTAGGTATGCACAATTATATTTGTCGTAGGTGTTCTTCGCAATTTGTTCAATGAGCAAAATATATGACATACTGAAACTGAATGAGAATCTTCGACTGGGAATTGTAGAAAAATGACGAAAACTTATCTGTAAAAGCAGTTTTAATTTCAAGAACCATCAAAGTGCGAAGTAACTATCAACAAAAACGAGAAAAAACATCTCTGTAGAAAAAACAATCTGCGCAATCGGTTCAAATGTTGAAGGATTGCTTTGTACTAAGTGGAACGCTCTAACAGTTTGTTTTGTAGAACGCAAGAGGAAAGCAGTTTTTCTATAGGTTACGGAGTTATATCTTGTTCGACGGGGTTTTATTTATTATTAGTGTTAGTTATTATTCTGCAAGTTATACCTAAATCTCTTATAGATCTCCGCATATCTATAAGAATGGATCTTATGAAAGACAAATTGGATTCTTGATCCAGACGAGAGAGTTGATACTTTGAATAACTGAAGCCGTTTAATACTAACTTGACTAATGATAAAACAAATAACATTATGGACACACAGTATCTCTACTACGAAATACAAAAACTGGAGCAACTTCTACCAGATTCAAATTAAAAACAAGACCTCAGGAAGTTAAACAACGCGATGTTTTTCACGGGCCATTCCATATGACCTTTGTCGATGCTCGCTTATTTTTATTATTAGACATTATTAGCGAATAGAATAACATAATTGATAAATAATGTGGTGCTCGTCTACAAATATTATATTATGAAAATACAAGTATATTCATATATAGGTTTTGTATTTTTCATCGGTTTGATTATGTCATATAATAAATATCAATCAGTGGTATTTCTACCACTGCAATCATTATCAAATCTATCAACATCATTTATGTTTATACCCGTACACATTTCTGTATCGAATTCATCTAATCTATCAAATAAACAATTGGATCAAATTTATTTTCAAACACTTTATCCTAAAGATATGACGAAGACAACGCGGAACCAAAACGGCGGAATGAGACGACAACAAGCTATTGGTTTATGTATTAATTTTAATTATGATCCAGATTCAAACGGCATAACATTAACATCTATATTGAAATATTATTTATTAATTCATGAATATTTAGTGATTATTACACCATCACCATTCCATAATTTATCACAACAAAATCAACAAATATTAAATCAGTCAAATGTAAGTCAAACAACAATTGCAAAACAAGAATCAAATGGTCATCTACTATTAAAAACTGAAACAATAGCAGTCATTGATAATCATCGATTATTTCATATTGAATGTATTGGTGTTACAAATGGATATTATCAACATAAATGTACATCTCTGTGCGCACAATTTTATCAACAACTACCATCCAGTCGACTAAAAGGTATCCTCTATTTACCTGATGATGTATTTTTTAATTATTCATATGTATTTCGTCATCCATCCTATTATTCGTTGGATGAATTTTGGATACCTTACTCGAGCGATATTTTAGATTGTATTTTGAATCAAAAACAGAAATGGTGGTGGTGGACGGTATTTAATTATTGGGAACGATACTGTGAGTTTTTTACTAAAAATCTAACCGATTCATATCAACATATATTTGAAACATTGTACGGGAAGAATAAACTATTAGCTGTTGTACCATCAGATATTGTTTATATACCATTTGCTGATAAACAATTACAAACATTTATTAATGTAACACAACACATAATGACATTATTTCCAAATATATTTTGTGAATTAGCTCTTTCAATTATTATTGAATTAACAATGGCTCTATGTAAACATTGGCCATATCAAAATGATCGATATCTATTTAATTCAACTGTTAATTTATTAAATAATCGAACACGATTAGAACAACTGGATGTTATACATCTAAATAATCCGTATAATCGTAGCCAATATCAATATAGACCATCATTATTAAGTTACAACGGTTATATTTGGCCACCAAATAGAGATAATGAACTTGATCATAGAATAGCCATTTATACAGGAATATTTCCAGATATAGTTGAAAAACAATCGCCAAATCCTGTTGAATTTTTACATCCATTAAAATTGTCTAAATTAGATAGTTGGTCATATAGATTGTGGATGGAAGCTATGGATGTACAATTAAAAAAAATTAAAGATTATATTGAGGACTTTGATCGGACAATAGATCTAAACTAATAGTCACTTCTTCTTCTGTAATTTAAAGGTCTAGATTATAGCTAACTTTTCGTAATTTCGATTGACTTTGAATGAGCTCCTGATTTTCCTTGTACTCTAGACGGAAACAAAGCGTAGAATATTAAAAAAAGGAATTGTGCTATGGAGTTCGAAATCTTGTCATTTTCCTCGATAAATGTCGACCACGAGAAAAATGAATCGAAGTTCTTCGTTCTAGAGTATGACTAAGTGTTTTCACTATCTTTTATCAGGTGAGAAAAGAAGTGTTGACCGGATATCGAAGCCAAAATGAAGTTTGGACTTGAATTATCTGCTTAGGTATAATTAATATATACTCCATTTCATCTCACAGGTAATTGAGTGATTGAATCTTTTATACAAGATCTTGGAAATTCTTCAATCATCGTTTTATTTTACACTCTTGGATAAATAAAAGTGCGAATATTTTTACACTTAGAATAACTTCGAATTTTTTTCCTTCTTAAACATAGTTGTTTAAGGAAGAGCCTATGATTCTGTATGGTCGTATATGTGATGGTTATGGCTTTCATAAATGAATACAAAATGTAAAGAAAATGTTTCACTTAAGAACTAGCAACATCTTCAGTGGATTCACTCAAGGTCTTGAAATTTCTGTTCACAAGATCTTATATACAAGAAATTCCACTAGGGTACTGGTCGCATGTTTGGCGTTATATCTCAGTTATAGATAACTATGATAAACAGCGGATAAAACGTTGTCCATCACTTCAGATTTAGGTACCTTGACGAAGGTTTCTTGTAGGCAAATAGTTTTCTTCTATATAGAGAACAAAAGTGTCTTGAACGTTCACAGTAATGCCATAAAAATGCTGTTATTTTATTTACAGTGTAGGAAATGCACTACATGCCACTTGATATTAGAAAAACGTAAAAAATTAATGGAATTGGTTGCCAGGATGAGCTATTTCAAAAATCTTATTACAAAACTATTGCCGCCTGAACTATATATTTCCATCTATATGATGTGTGAGTGATAGGACGCAATTAAGAAATACATTAATTTGTATAGTCCCCTTACGGGATTTGAGTAACTCCTCGTTGAAGTTCTTTCAAAAGTATGTTATATCATAGTTATAGGATCCTCACAAGATTAACATACAAGCGCCATACTCTTCAGTGCGACCTCAAAATCTCGAGAATGAGGGGGTGAATAAAAGATTCTAATTAAGCCATTCGAAAGAGCATCAAAAACTGAGTAAGCTTAATATATTCTGGGAATTAAATAAAAAAATTTGGCTCATCTTTCAGTCGGAAAACTGACATCATCAGCAACAGTTTACTAAAGCCCTCAAACACAGTAAAATCATTGAAATTTTCGAAAACAATAATCGGAATTTCAATGATTTTGCTGCGTTTGAGGTCTTTAGTAAATTGAGTGCAGTTCGATCAAGAATGGTGGTGGAGAACACTTTTCGGTCTAATGAGCCTACACAGAACAACAATGGATATTTCTAACTACAACTATGCTAGAGAGAGCGGAGAATATTTTAGTGCAAACCGCTTGTCAAAAGCGTTTTTTGTTACCGAGTTATGACCAAAAGAAAAAGAGGATAGGGATGTACAGAAAATTTTTGCCACCACCCAATATTCATACATTTCCTAACACGGAGAATACAAATATATCTACAAACTTTATGTCAATTGCTGCCTGACGAGAAAAGTATATCGTCAAAAACTGACGTTTTCGGCCAAGGACCAGTCCACATAAGACTTGGAACAGCACACTTTTTATCTTTCCAATGTGTCCAAAACTGATAAAATTCATCGTATTCGATGATTTCAACCTTTCAGGGCGCTTCCAGTTGAACATAACCTACGAAATCTACTCGAAAACAAACATAGTACCATCACTATGATTGTGGAATCGAAATTATTCCGTAACTATCCAGTATCTGACCAGTAGTTTTTTCCGTGGATCCCACCTAATTTAACACTACACTTAATAGGTATCGAATTTCCTTGGAGCCCCACAACTGGTAGTCGGTGATTCCGAATAGCCTTGCAATGGCAAGGAACATAGCTGATCGACAACGCCGAACATTTCCGCAATATTTGTTTTTGAGAACAAATCTCAAACCTGGCGAACACAGAGCTTTAGAAAAACTAGGGCTTTCACACTGTTTTCGCTGAATACTAAAAAGCTCACTATTCACTCAAAAAACGACAGAATCAGTTAACAACTTGAGGGTACACAGTAATTAGTGGTTTTCATAAAGTTCGGTTTTTGAGATTTGTGTTCGTAAACAAATATTGCGGAAATGTTCGGCGTTGTCGATCAGCTATGTTCCTTGCCATTTCAAGGCTGTTCGGAATCACCGACTACGAGTTGTGCGGCTCCAAGGAAAGTCGATATCTGTTAATTGTAGTGTCAGAACTGCGACCTGTGAAAAAATCTAGTTTTTAACTGACAAAAGCCGCTGCTGCGCTCCGTTAAAAGTTTTATTAATGAGATAAGATGATTTTGATGAGTGTTGGACATATTAGAGCGATAAAATGTGGTAAGCCGATTTCAAGTCTTATGTGGACAAGTCATTTCGCGCCGAGACGTTAATGGTATGGGAATTCGAAAAGTATGATGTAATCTCTGGCCTCCGAAGAAAAATAGTTTGGGTTAGTGAGCTAGCTAGTTGGTCGTTCAGTCTAACGAACAGCATCAGGGTTTTTTATTTCTTTTCCCTATAGACCGTAAACAGACGACCTAAACTAAACCTTTTAAGCATAAGATTAGAAACAACTAGAAGAAATAGTAGAAAAGAACGAGATAGCTGAGAAAGACGATCGATTGATAGTGGTAATATTAATGAACATGGTATTCAATAAAAAAAATAGTGAAGCATCTTTGTTTTACACACAAACTACAATTAATAAATGTTGCTTCACTGCATTTTATAACTTAGCAAGGAATAGTGCCGGATGGTTGGAATTCTCAGTGATTATACTAGACATCTAGCAGTACCACAGAAAACATTCTGAGCCTCTCAGCCTTTTTATCGTGTTTTGTCTGAGTTATACAACTTCTAATAATTTTTGTTATGCACTGTATGGGCAAAATAAAAATTTCATAACTTTTGAAAGAAGCAATAAGAATCCAAATCGTTCTACGCTTTTTACTGCGACACTATAAAGTATCTATAGGTAAAAGATCATTGAAGTCGGAGTTGGACATCTGAGCAGGTGCCTTCGTTAACGGGTGCGGCATAAAGAATGATCCTCGCAGTGTTTTTCTCAATTTCTCCTTCAGTTCTCATTCTATAGGATCGAACTTTTTTCAAAAGATGCACCGTTCAATTCTCTACAAAAGTATGTATTTTTATTAATGTAAATAAGTTCTGTTTTATAGTACAACTTTTTCTCTAATTGATTTTTGCAGCACATTTAAGGTCTTGGATTAGTGTTACTTTTGACTGAACTTTGTGCCAATTCATTGCTTGAACAAATTTATCCCGAATATAATAGACCAGTGGGATGAGATCGAGACTATTCGGAAGCCAATGAGCCTTGTAAAGAAAATTATCCTTACACCATTGTTGAGTAAAATGATGTTTGTGGAGGCCCACACCGGCTTGCTGAAGTGTCCAATCATTTCCAAATACTTTATTTCCGTATCTTAATGCTAAGCATTTCCTTCATATAACGATCATGATTAACCATTCCTTTATCCAAGATGACCAACGGTGTGATGCTTTTCGAACATACTCCCAGCCCAACCATCACTTTTTCAGGAAATTGGTGTGTTATTTTATCGCACCATTCTTATCAGCTGCAGCTCGGTTGACTGCCCATACTTGACCATTTTGAGCATTGTACATGTCGTCTAAATCGAACATTTTTTCATCCAAGAAAAGAATTCGCATTGTTTGTTCTTTTCGAAGATTGTTTAGTATCCAATTTGTAAATTTGATTCGTTCGACTTTTTGTTGATCGGTGAGCAACGGCTCGATACGATTTTTATACGGTCGACATCCAGCAGCCGGTCTCGATGATCATTTTGCACCATCTCTTAACTGCTTCAAGACTAATGGCACCGTTTAAATCACGACATATCTTCGTTGGAACATCACCGTTTTGATGTTTAGAAAGTGCTAGATTTCGAAGATCTTTACTTTTCATTATCAAGAACTAAAGTGAAATTATAAATAACAGAAGTAAATAGTTTTGTAGAGAATTCGACGGTGAATCTTTTTTTAAAAAGAGATTAGTATCACACGCTCAAAACTGAAAGAGATATCGCGAAAATACTAAGAGGGTTATTCTTTATACCCCACTCGTTAGTATTGATAGTCGTTGTTTGTCTTTTGAAGAAAAAGCATTTATTAGATGAATGATAGTTCCTGAACCTTTTTGTTCACTAAATAACCTAATCAGAAAATATTAGAAACCATGAAATAACATCAAAACATAACAATAGTGTGTAAGTCTAGGAAATTATCAATCTTTTGTTTCTAGACCACTACAGTAACTGAATAACCAATCGGTAAACCGTCGGTTATTTTCTGTTATTTATAATCGACACATGTCTATATGTAACTCGAGAAATCGCAGGACATAACACAGATGATCAGAAGAAGAAACATATGGCCTATCCCATCCATTATGGGGCAAATACCAGATATTAAGTTCGTTCATTAAGTCAAGAGGTAGATTTGTGTGTGCTTTTTTCTGGTTTTAGTGGTTTCAGTTTTTGATAGTCAGTTGAAAAAGGAAGAATATCAGAATCAGTCTGTTTCTACGAAAATATGTTCGTTGAATCGTAGTTCACGTTCTTATTGCTTTATTAGTTAGTTTGCTTTTTCAAAATCTTTGCTATATGAATACATAATAAGCTAACAGACCACTACGAAAGAGAGAACATCAACAGCTCATCGTTCAAAAATAACTGAAGTTTTCAGAATCTTAAATCTGCAATCTAAAAAATCAACAGAAAACTCAGTCTTTTGTAAACTAATCTAGTCATGAATGAAATAATTACTAATTTTTTTTTGAATTATGCGAGGGTTTATTGACCACGCTCTGGAGTACTTGCAAAAATAAGAGAATATACGAAGAACAATTACAAAAAAAGGGTAAGACTAAGCAACATATAACGACGAAATTATATTGCTGATTAAGGGTTGAGTATACAGAACACAGGAAAAAGAAGAACAACAGAAAAATAAAATAACACCAGTAAATAATAAAAAATTGTTCCTCACTGCTGTTTTAACAAACAAATTCTAACCATTTAGCGAGAGACGATTTGCGCTTACGTATCATTTTTTTAACCCTTTTCATACAGCAAAGGTGACCACACTTTGAGGCTCCCTCATGAAAGTTTTCCCAAAAAAATAAATCGTTAAAAAAGAAGGATGAACCCAAATCTGTTTCATAAAACTCTGCCAACCGTTTAGAAATCTACTTTTTACATAGTGAACCAGGGTAGGTTCTTTTATGACCGTAAAGATATCCTCAGCCTTTATAACCATGACATCTATAGATAATACGAAGACGCACTCGGTATTTTCTAACGAATAATTCTTGTTGCGTTGGTGAAAGTAGCGGAAAGAAGGGAAATATCTAACCAAAGAATGGGAACGAGTAAGCGAAAAAACACGATCGCAGCACACTAGATGGTATTTGTCTATTTCTATTCAACCATTTCAGTTTAATATACGCTTTATCTATATTTTCTAAACACTTTTCAACAGTGTGTTTCAAGGAGAGGTTACTTGTCCATATAAAACCTAGATATTTAAATTCGGAGATCATTTTCAGTTTATCACCGTTAATATAAACATCAATACAAGGTTTGATATTTCATCAAAACCTGCTGATTTCTTGGGTGATGAAACAATCTGATTAATAGTGTTCTTGAAATGAATGTGGGAATTTATATATACGAGTACGTCTGCTTTTCAATTCAACTTTTCAAATTCAACACCTCGAGAAAGCTTAAGAATATTAATACTAATCAACATGATGGTCAGATGTGGATTACTATTCTACTGAAAACAAAACTGTGAGGCTAAGACTAATTAACCTGAGACCATCAATACTGCGGTCACTATGCTTCCACGTTCACTACTAAAATCACTATGCTAATGAGTTACAGATTCATATAGATAGTATTCATGGGCCCAGATTAACTTGAGTATACTGCATAACCGTAAAGAGTATTAACTTTTGTATGCTGCGTGTCCAATGCTTTGTCATATACCAAAGAGATGAAACAATTCAAGATATCTGAAATTCTGAACATCAAATTACTAACGTGCTCCAATGCCGTTAGTAACAAAGGTGAGTTAGTTCCTTCGTACGAAATCAGTTACATTTTAAATTATTTCGTTTTTCTATTATTAGATCACCTAAATGCATTAAATACACACTCGTCTTATGTGTTTTTTAACGATATTTTGTTGTATACCCACGGTTTAACATTAGAAACTGAGATGAAAGTAGCAAATGAGAATACCATCGGCAACATCTGTCATGATTGCTTCAGCAGTCTGAAAAAACCAAAATTTCCAAAATTTTCTGCTGGAAACAAAATGTGGTGCGGTGACGTGCCTGATGAATTGAAAGAATTATCAATCGCCGAATTAAAATTAATATCAGTTTACCGTCATAGTAGATGTGTTGCTAAGTTAGTCACAAAAAACTCACGAGATCCATCTACTCAACAGTCGAAAACACAAGGGAACGTGATAACCTTTCCACAAGATGTACCAGAAATAGTTAGAAAGCTTCCACTATCGCTAAATGATTTGTGTGATAGCATCAAAATAATCTTCGTGGGCGAAAATCCACCAGAGAAAAAGGAATTCGCGGTGTTTAGGGTACGTAAACAGAAGGTACTCAGTGCGTTAAAATGGCTCAAAAAATACAATCCATTTTACGAAGATATTAATATTGATATGTATAATGTCGGTTGTTTGTTGTGAATTGTTTTCCGTTTTTTTCTTTACATGAAGTCCAAAACAGATTTACTGAGGACAGTAAAACGATGCTTTAATACAGGCGAATGAATAAGACCTAATTAGTTCTATCCCTACAATTTTCTTTATGGTTATGTGAAATTAACAATAAAAATGTATTGATGTAGTATGCAAAATTGGGTATCTCATCAATCAGAGATTGACTGAAACCACCTAAAACTTGTGTCCATTACGGTGTCTTCTCGTTTCGCCGACTTTTCGAAAAAAGTCGGCGAAACGAAACTATGACTTCAGAGAATATCTGAGGCGGAAGGGCGGTGTGAGAGTGAGTCGGCGAAACGAGAACTAGCCGTCCATTACAGTAATTACCCACTTTACATCTTCTCGTGTGCCCAAAAAATGCCAGCGATTTCCTTCCAATTGAAAAACATCCATTTATGATATAAAAGTGAATATCAATATTTTGAGCAAAAGTTGCTCTGGATCCTCAAAAAGAAAGCTTTATTTTGTTACTGAAAGAGTTCTCGTGAAGTTCTACATCAGGTAAGTCATGGGTGGAGAGAAACTTCAGATGGCCAGAAATGATTGTTCCCTGAAAAAAAGTCGAGCCCATTACAGGGTGAGACTTTTCGGAATTTCATGCACTGCTCGGCCGATCTGTTCTGAGTTAGGAGTTACATCAAGTGTTATCAACAATATTTCTACTTGATGTTCATTAGTCCAGAGAGCACTCAGCATTCTTTATTCTATTTCTGACCTCATTTTAAACAAGAATAATCTTTGATGGAGAAAATCAGTGAAAGTGATAGTCCAGGAAAGCATGGGTAAAACACAGTGGTTTGTGGCACCAGCTGCAACAAATGAAAGGTGCTGCATCACCAGAAGACCCGGTGCATATTGCAGCGTCAAACGAGAAACACACGTCGGTCGCAGTTCTGAAGTATCATCTCTTCTCCACCATGTTTTTCAATATTAGAAAATCTTTGACTTTTTCATGGAGCGTCTTTGTGGTTCCCACAGGGAACTAATTTAGACTAATCGGATTGCTAGCAGCTATAACACTTAACGATTCCAGAATCTTTCTTTCAGAAAAGAGAACAATAAAGAACCAAATTGAAGAAAAAAGATACATATAAAGCACGCAAACTAAAAAGACTATGAAAACTTCGATGAACTATATATTGTTCGTCAGACAAACTATTATTTTCTACAAAATCTACTCAAACACATGTTTATTGTCTTTTATAAAAGCTTCAACACTCTTCAAATTTCAACTCATGCTCTTTCTTCAACATCAAATAATTCACATCCTAAATATCCTGAACAACCTAAGAATCCGAAACGTCCTTAACTTCCTAAATATCCTAAATATGCTAAATATGTTAAATATCGTAAATACGCTAAACATCCTAAATATCCTAAATACCCTAAATATGCGATATATCCTAAACATCCGAAATATCCTAAATATTCTAAATATCCTGAAATGTTAGGTCTAGCGACCTAAGTATTCGTTCTCTAGTCTTCTTCTATGGGTATTTTCTCTTCCTGTCATATATGTATCTGTTCTCTTTCTTTCTGTCAGGAAATTTCCCAGTAATATCTCTTGGTTTCGTTCTGTACAGTTTCTTCCTTCAAGAGATATTCCAATGTATTCTTTTAGCTCTGGGTATACCCCATCGTTTCTGTATAAGCTTAGATATAAATAGCTCCTAGTTTTATGTCATTTGATGTCGTATCTTGTTCAGCAATAAACTACTTATACACAGAAAAAAAAAAAAAAAGCACTGGTGGTTCAGTGGTAGAATGCTCGCCTGCCACGCGGGCGATCCGGGTTCGATTCCCGGCTAGTGCACCAATGTTAGGTTCCCGGGTGAACTAAGATCTTTCTCACCTAACGTTTATTTACAAATAAGAAAGATCTCTCCCTTTTTACACAAAAACGCACATATATATACTAAGCCGTTGCACAATCTTAAGAAACGAAGACTGATGCCCTGATTATGCAATACTTTTTAGAACTGTTCTATCTCGTTGACTAAGGCTAATGCAATAACCTTGAATATATTCTTGCACCATAGTCTTGCGCAATAACCTTGACTAGGATCTTCTTCCTTATGGCACGACTCTAGTGCGTGGCGTAACAAGCCTCAACATCATAATCGTATATGTCGAACTGAGGGTACATAGGATACTTAGGCTATATAGGATATTTAGGATATCTAGGACATTTAGGATATTTAGGATATTTAGGAAATTTAGGATATTTAGGATATTTAGGATATTTAGGATATTTAGGAAATTTAAAATGCATACGTTGCTTAATTTGAAAGTTTGCAGCTTGTTTTCCTGAATATGCTAACTATCCCGAATATCCTAAATATCCTAACTACCCTAAATATGCTATATATCCCAAATATCCTGAATATCCCAAACATCGTAAATAGCCTAAATGTCCTAATCAGCTAGGTATATTAAATATCCGAAACATCCTAAATATCCTTCAAAAATATACCAAATATTCTAACATCTTAAATATCCTAAATGTCGTAAGTATCCTAAACACCCCAAAAGTCCGCAATATCCTAAACAGCTTAAAGATCCTAAATATCTTAGATATTCCAAACATCCTAAATATCCTATATATCGTTAATATCCTAAGCATCCTAAATATCCTGTATATCGTGAATATCATAAATATGCTAAATGTGCTAAATATCCTAAACATCCTAAATCTGCTAAATATCCTATACATCCTAAATATCCTAAATAACCTGTATATGCTAAGTATGTTAAACATCATAAATATCCTAAATATCTTAAGGAGCGTTCCAAGGATCTGTAATATCCCAAACATCCTAAAGATTCTAAATATCCTAAATATCCTAAATATCGTAAACGGCTTAGTCTGTGAATCAGTTCGACATATGTGTTTTGGAGGTTTAGCATATTTAGGATATTGAGAATATTTATGATGTTGAAGATACTTAGGGTATTCAGGATATTTAGGATATTTCGGGTAAGAAGCTGGAAACTTGTAAGTTGGGCAACGGATCATGGGTGGAAATAAATTGGCCAAGATTGAATTTGCGGCAAGTGCGGTTTCTCCATGATGTCACGTTGTAAATGTACCGTTCGTAAGCTGATCTGTGCAACCGAGTACTCTCTAAAAAGAAATGTATTTTAAGAAACCAAAAGGGTATTGCGTCCTGTCCACGAAACTAACTTTGATTTTGTATGAGATACAAAAAATCAAAAGTGACATCCCGATTGCTGCTAAACGTTACTCTAAGGAACCAAAGAGTTTTTCATTTGAAAAAGGGTATTTCATCTTTGAAAATGATTAGAGCGTATTTCATTTCTATTACGATACCAAAAAGGGGGTAGTAGGTTACGGGTGATTGGTATCCAAAAGCACCAAACTGGCTTTTGTTATCAAAATAAAATGCCTTTTTCATGAAATACCGAAATTGGTTTTGCGGGATGCCAAAAGGGTATTTTCATTCTTAAAATACCGCTTGGGATCTGTAAGATACAGATAAATTTTTCAAAATATCCAGAACGATATTTTAAATACTGAAAATGGTATTACAAGATACCAAACCAGTTTTTCTGCTTTTTAAAAACCTTTTTGACGTTTAGGATACTGATTCTTTGTTATGATCTTTAACCTAGACTTTTTACACTTATTTTTTACTCCTATTTGCATCACCAAATGTCTTTCTAGCCATGAATTAACCAAACAGATGTATTTACGTTTATACGAATCTATTTACTGTGATTTTTAGTATAAATGTACTCTTCATTATCATTTCGTTTTCTAGCTGTAATGTTTATTTAATAAAATATTGTTTTTTTAATTATTTTTATAAAATATCTGCAGTGCAATTAACTATTCTTTACTAATAATGTTGTTTCAAACGTTTTATTTTGTTATATGAAGCCTTTTTAGAGTCACAGAACAGGTACAGAATTGTTGTTGGGTCTATAGATAAAAACAAAAGATTTTTTCCGTTTTAACTCATTTGCTTGTAATTTAAACTAAATTGTTTATATATCTTTCCACCTCAGTCTTAAGTTGACCTATTCAGTAGTTTTGGGCTCGAACCGCAGAGCTTTTCGTTCTTTCAGGCTGGCATCGGTTCGAGTCTAGTTTTAACGTTAACTAGCGCTGTCTGGGACTTTTAATGTTGAAATCTTTTTATTTTTTTGTTCTATTGCGAATGTGTGAATGATATTCCCAATTTTCGGCTGAAAAAAAACTGATTGAGCATAGTAGACCGACATTGATCGCCAATTGTCAGTTTCTGTCGATGTCGATCGTAAGTCTCGACATACCGCGATGAAACGTGTATCGTTGACAAATTTTTTAGTCCGAAAGTGGGAGATTCGTCTGAACTAAGCAACAAACGGTTTTCCTTCTTTTCGTGCCCGGACTTTGTTAATTTACTTTGCTGTTGGAAAGAGAGTCAAAATCTGCAGCAGACTTTTTTCCCGCATCCTATACCGTTTTTCTGTTTTGCTGTTTAGCCACACTTGTACATAAATTTGTGCTTTTATTTTCAAATTAAGATGGGCCAGTTGCTGTCTTGTTGAAAACCTTTTCATGATGCATGATTTGAATTTCATATGTGGGATACGGTAGCAAATAGTGCTGACTGCCAGGCATGCAATACTATCAGTGCTGTATCGAAGTGCTGATATTAATCGGTATTGGTTATTCACGAATTAGTTGCACGAATTTTTTACTCATATATTTTGATCCAGTATGGGATCTAATGATCCCATTTTGTCAAAGAAAACAATATAAAAGGAAGAATAGGATTTCGGTCAACGTCGTTGTCATTGTCATTGTACAATGTTACTAAGAAGAACCTCCACTGTACAATTTTATTTGCTTTTTCTAATTTTGTGTTGAACACATTTCAAAAAACTAGGTTGATTGTAAATTGTTTTTACAGTTTTCATGAAGCCCGAGAAAACTGCATCTAAGTATTATATTATTCAACTTGTCTCTTTTGACTTAACATATAAAATCTTTTCCATAGGAAAGTAGAAGACCAGCATAATTTCGTTGCGGAGGGAATTTTCATTTCAATACGCGAATTAAGTCTCAACAAATGATCATATAATATTGGCAGATTTGACCATTTTGCGATAATTTGGAGCTTTCTTCGAATTCTATACATCTCAGTGTGTTCCTTCGCTCGCTCACGGCACTCACTGTCCCTCTCCACGCGTCAGCTGAATCGAATTCGAAGGAGGCTCCAAAAAATTCAAGAATTTCATATCGACGACGACTCAGAATTCTGATACTTTAAAATTCCAGGAATTTGGAGTTTTCGATTGATGAGAATTCATAATTTCGGTATCAAACAATGGTTCAGGAACAGATGCAATAGGTTCTTATAATGCTGGTGAAATGAAAATGGTTACTTACGATGCAAAGGGTATTATGGTTGGAAAAATGAATTATATCTCACTTGAACAATAAGAGTTTAAAAGTATTCTTTTCGTGAGAATGCCCAACAGAAAGCATCAGAAGTCAGACTAAAACAGATCTATAAAAAAAATAATCCCTACTAATTTTTGGAAAATTTTCAAAGTTTTGTCACATTTCAGCAATTACTCATCCTATAGTCAGGTCGGCAAATGTTAGCTTTTACCTCAGTTTTACTCCGAATTTTTCTTGTAAAAAGTTCATTTCTAGAAATTCTGGTTAACTCTAGAAATATACCATGAATTTGTTAAGAAGAATCTTGAAAATGATTTTACATCCTAGCTTCAACGACGTTCGATGACCGCCCGGCTAAATAACCCTGCCACCAATATTTTTTGAATGAGAATAAACTCGTATTTCTTTGAAAGCAACAACATAGTGGAATCACCATTGGATCGAATACTCTGAGGAGGCACCGAACTACCTAGTTGTTTAATTCTATCTTTCTATTAATAACTTTTCTCCAAAACTGTCTTTAAGAGTTGGGCTTAAATTATTGATACAAAATGTTGGTGCATTCTTCTGTCTTATAAAACTTTTGAAAAAAGAAAAAGAGATGAGTTAGAATCGCCGTTCCAAGCACTTTCTAACTGTGCTTTCAGATATCTTCTGTCATGTTCTGGTCTCAGCAGCAACACCATCTTTAGCGGCCTAAAATTCAAAGTAATGAAGAACAAAAATCGGTCCAAATCTTCTGTTCCTCAGCAAAAAAACATGACAGAAAATAAAGTTCGTTACCCATTCAAAATCAGTCCAAAGATGCACATGCAACTGTAATGTGGGAATAATCGTTTCTATCGTTTCTATTTTACTTACTCAAACTCGCTCTTTGTTATTATGAAAAAAGTCAGCAGAACGCAGAAAAGGTATTTTTTCTTAAAAATTTCTGCCTTCTGTTAACTTTTTTCACAATGACAACGAGCAAGTTTGAGTAAGCGAAAAGAAACGATAGTCGATTCTTGAAAGAGTAAAAAGGAAATTCGAATTGGCGTAAGCAAAAAGGATATATTTTCATCTGAAACGAATGCACGACATTGTCTCCGAAACAAAGGTAAATCCATGCTTTTCAACTATAATTAGCATAACTCTCAATTAAAACCTTTAACCCTGATACGCCCACCTGGGGTCTAGCTGGACTCCAACAAGTTTCAAATTAATGTTATATGCACATAATATTAGATCGAATCATGCCCGTCATGGTATGCCTCAGTGAAGAGTAGCAGAGTAAGCTAATAACATCAGTTGTTCATTGCCATTCGTTATTGATGTGATAAACGATGTGGAAGTACATGTGAACGCTTGTTATCCACTCGGGGTCCATGCGGACCCCAAAATTGATAAAACAGGATTAAAAATCACTTTTAAGATATGGAGCATTTTTAATAATATATTCGGATTCAGCCTCGAATGATGAATTTTTTCAAAAAAATCAAGTATTCGGCATAAAATCTGTA
>CAJNOQ010004589.1:0-17159 GCA_905250885.1 Didymodactylos carnosus | reverse complement strand
CGATCAATATATCGACTAAATAGCTACTCTGATCAGTGTTTTTCGTCAACCCGATATATCGGGTACGATATCTAGTCGCTAGCTATCATACTCGATATAGCTAGCTAACTCAATAAAAGTGGTACGGGATATTGCCCGATAACATATTTTTATAGCTAGATAATCTCAAAAGGCATTTTTTTGCTTGGGTATATAATGTCAAATAATGATATTGACCTAAATGAATTAATTAAAATAAAATTTATACATTTTGAAGAAATTTTAATTGAAAATGAGTTTAATACGACGAAAAATATTAAAAATTATGAATTAGAAAAAATAATATATAAATGCTGTATTATTGGAGATTAGGATCGAATGAAGAAAGTTGTTTCTTGTCTGATCGATAAAGTATGTTTCATCGGTTAGCTATTTATTCACATAAAGAAAAAAATGTATAGATAACATTCAGTAGATTGTTTTATTAGTACTCTATGTAAGGTTCCATAGTTTATAAACTGATCTTTTCGCTTGTTCTACTCCGCCATCTTGATGGATTGCACCGATGAGAGCTTCAACGAATTTATGATTACCCAAAAATTTTGTCCTATCAACACCCGGTGCAAAATCAACTAAGTCTGCTAACCCATGAGTGCTTGCTATTTCACTTTGTTTTACTTTGTCTACCAAATTTGATCGTGCTCTTGTAAGTTCGCCCTCATTTGCCGTTGGTCTTTGTTGATACAAATACTCAGTAATAATATAATGCAATACACTATCGCCCAAAAATTCTAGACGTTGATATGTTGCAGCATTACGATTTCCAACACGCACACTATCATGTGTGAATGCTTGTTCTAATAACTGTAGATTTTTAAATCTGTAGCCGGTGAGTGATTCGATTCTAGTTAGTAATTGAATATTACTTTGTGGAACAGCGGCAGGGGCGTTTCCCATTTCACAACAAAATCTGTAAAAGAAACAGAAATATCAGCTATGAAGTGAAACTGGCGTTATATCAAATTAGTTTTGTGTAACTCCTCCACTGAATTCTTCTGAAAGAGGCAGAACAAGGAGTGAAAGTGTTTATATACACCAATTATGCTGAAAATTATGATAAATACACGACAGAACAGACTTCTGTCAGTTAAAAAGAAAGAGATTGATACTCATTCATTCTGTTCTCTTTCTCATTCTTTTTTTGTATCTATGACTCATTTTTGTGAGCTGTCAAAACGATTGCGTAGACTTTCTGTCGCTTGTAACGGAAAAATGAGTTATACATAGAGAATAAAAAATAGGAAAGAGAACAGAAGGAATGGGAATCCATCGCTTTCTTTTTAACTAGAAGAAGAAAAAAACGGCGCATTGTTTTTCGAACAAGAAAAAAGCGGTTAAACCATAGGAAAAAACCTACATGCATGTACGCCGAAGTTTTCTTTTCTTTGCGGGACTGAATCGAATCAATGGCGCAATAACGAATTTTGTCTTTTAGGTCAACCGCATCAACTTGTAGGCTACGCTGAAAACACCAAAAAAGCAAGCACAGGACTAAAAATTAATTTTCAAAAAAATTTAGCTAGAAGAATTATATTTTCAAATCCCATTAGGCTATGGTCTAATAGTCTCCCTTTTTATCGTTACGCCATTGAGTTGAATTGATTTATTTGCCTATAGGCTTGGAAACACAAAAATGGTAGACTTATTAATACTACTTACGGTAGACGCAAAGAAGAATGTACTGTAATAGAAAGAGAAATAATGAAAATATATCTTAACAATAGGAGATAAAATGTGTAAAACAACCCTAAAATATAATAATAAAAGTCAAAATACGAAGAATCATTATGAATAAATAAACATTGAATTCATAGCCGTGAAAAACAGTATAGCAACTAATAATGTACGATTTCTAACCTATGAAGCATTCAAAACTAGCCCCGAAGCAAAAATCGCAGTTTCAGTAAAAGTAAAATACCTCGATGCAATGTGACATAGAGATTGGGCTTACATCATAATGAATATGTAAACAAAATATAACTGTTTCTAAGTATATTTAATATAATCGAAAACATCTTTTCAAAAATGTTTTTCGATTAAATATACTTAGTTTTATAAGACGTTTCTTATAAAACTTTTTTTTTTGGCTTTTGAAGCTGTTTTGAAAAACAAATATTGCCACGAGATTCAGCATAGACGGTAACCTATGTTTTCACTCATTTCTGACAGTCCCAAACCTAACGGCAGAGGCATCCTAAGGCTTGAAAGAAAAAACTCGTAGCTCTCAAAGTATGGATTATCTAGACGTCGCTTATATCTGATTTTGTAGAGGACGCCTTGGACTATCTGTATATAAAAAAACTGATAGATTTCTGTATGAAACTTTGGAGCTATAATCTGGTTTTCCAGAGATCCACTTAGAAATCGTTTAGAGATCCACGCAAGAATTTTGAATTTTGGATATTATTATTTGCCTCGGTCTTGGCTACACGATGTGAAAATCCGATCTCGATAGCTCATTTCGTTCGCTAACAAACAAGTTTTCATTGAATTATAATTTTTTGTAGGGAAAAATATCTGAATCACCCTTACTTTGGCTGTATGAAAATCTGAGATTTTTATATTTATAACTCAGTGAAACCTGCTCACGAAGGTAACCTGATGTGATGTACAATCTGGCAGTCAGGAAGCATATCCCGATCGAGCTACATATTGCAATTTGGATATAAAAACATATCTCGATCGAGATATTATAGCTCAATCCCAGTCAGCATATAGTTTCTTTACAGTAGAGCCGTGGTTTAAAACCGCCAAAATCTGGTTAATGTAGCATTTGTATTGTAAAGGTGATGTAGAACATAGCATATCAGCCACCAGAACTTGAGTGATGAAAACGCTTCAGCATTTTTAAAACTTTAAACTTTTGAACGCAATTTTCTCATCCGAAAACTTTTTTTGTAAACAACGTCGTTCACGTCGCTACGCGGACAAATTTCATCCAATCGAGTTCAGAATTTTACCACAAGTACTCAAGGTCATTCCGCACAGATAGGTTTTGGGAAATTTTTTTGAAAGCTTTCCTGATCGAGTTATAGGGAAAATACTGAAAAACGTCTCAAAAACCAAGTCTTTCAATTTTAGAAACCCCATAAGTCAGTAAAGAAAGGTCTGAAATACAATTCTACTTTTTCTGCTCAAATTCTACTCAAAATTTTACGTTTGCACTATGACCTTGAGTACCTATGGTAAAATTTTTAACTCGATTGGATGAAATTTAAGGGGAGGCGTAATGTGACATAATGAAGCCTGGTAGGAAAAAAATTGTTTTCGAAAAACGCATTCTGTACACAGGTCACTGTTTCGAGAGCATTTACCACCATGCTTAGCTATATCTCCACGAAAACTCATCAGAAAATTCTGAAAAACATCTCATTGTGAAGAAAACACATTCTTCTATCAGACTATGTGTAAAAAAAATTTTGAATGTACAGGAAAGAACAGAAAAATTTATGAAACTAAAAAATTGAGTTTTTTTAGGCTTTGAAGGAAAAACTTCAAAAATACATGACTTTTTGAAGAAAGGTCGTGGAGTAGTGGGAGTGGTCTCATTTTGTCGCCCACGCTTTCCTCTACATTAGGCTATGCTCAGCTCAACATCCGAAATTGTTTCAAATAGAGGGAGTTACCCTTAATGATTTTATAGCTCGTCCATTGTCAATATGTTCCATGGCGATATTTCGAAAAACCTACAGAAAAAATGTGTGAGTCCTCTTCTTGAGAGAGTTGGGAATGAAGATTCGTAATGTAGTCGTATACTTGAATTTCACTACTTTAGCTTGTAACTTTTTAAGATACTTTATTTACCTATGTTTTGAGAATAACCCAAAGGATCACAAGTTAGGAGAACCGCTTCGACTCATAGCTATTCAACCACCCTGCGGTAAAGAGACAAATTATTTCAATTACAAAAAACACCATTCTGTAGTTTTGTTAGGTAAGAAGCGGCTGCTTAACCGATTAATTCTCCGAATGAACAACACTCGGCTCTCGGCACCTATCTTCGGCAGAGAAAATTCTGTATTATTGCGGTGTAAGTGAAACTTAAACTGTGACTTTGAACATTTTATGTTAACCTCTCAACTGAAAGAGTTAACGACTTAACTAGTCTTAAATGAAAGTACTTTAGAAACATTTGTTACTGCTGATATGAAAATAAATTTCATGGAAAGTCTGCTTTCTGTGCACCTACCTCGAAAAGTGAAATTTCGATTTCAATGCTAAAACAAGTTTGAGTTAGCTGAAATTTTGTCCAAAATGCTTCCAATGACATCTGTGATAGAGATAGAGTTTCAGTCCAAATGAGTATGGCCAAGATGTTGAATATTCAAAATTTTGACGACACTCATGCTGCCACTAACTTCACTAGTCCTTATGATTTACAGCTAGAAGGTTGAAACGTTTTGGGGATTGAGCCTCTATTTTAAACTACATTTACCACAAGTTTCAAACTTTTAGATCGAAACAGTTCGAAGATATATCCGTTTACGAATATAGCGTGTAATGGGTGTACCAAAAAGAATGACGTAATTTATATTTTCAGATTTTAGGCCACTTTTCGGCTTTCTCAACGTGTATTTTAAATCTATTTGTAAAATGATCAATGCTCAGCCGAAAATGAACGAATCAAGCTCATTCTTGCATAATTTTGAAGACAAATGTTTGGTCTACTTGACTCATGCGCTACACGCTGACAACACGCTTGATGTAACTTTTCTGAATAATCGATTTCGATTTAGTATATACTTATTCTTAACTGAATATTTTTTGTTTATTTGCTCAAGAAGGATTCATTTAGTTTTGTTTCTATATAAATATAATATAGACCAAGATTACAAATGAATAGAGAAAATTTGCACAAAAGAGAAAAAACTTAATATAATATAATATTAAAAGTTTAGATAAAGTGATACATACATTTATCAAAAGGGGAAAACCTTTATTTTTCTAATATCAGCATAAAGATAGATAATGCTTTTTAATAACAAACAATTAGATAGCACATTAAGATGTAAACTTGCATTGATTCCTATTTATATCACATCGAGTAACGGGCGTACCAAAAAGAATGACGTAATTTATATTTTCAGATTTTCTCCTCTTCCGTTGTAGATTTTTAAGATGTGTTAGAAACGGCTGCATTTTTTTAGAATCGGTCTGAGGTGTGGACGGTAGCACGAAAAGATAGTCACATGCTTATGTGAAGAGAGTGTAATACGCACACAAAGAATCTCAAAAGATAATTCTTCAAATTCTGTTAATCGTGTTACGCGGTAATCATTATGAATAAGTACCACACAGCCGCCACTCTTTCTGTTACGATCCAATCGCATAGGAGGGTGATAGCGGAGTAGAACAATTTCAAAATCGTTTATTGTTTGATCCAACCAAGTTTCAGTTACAGAAAGAAAAACAGGTTGTTATAATGACACATACGCTTCATCGATTTGCGATGTAACACTGTGTATATTCATAGAAGAGAAAATCAAGTCTGTCGTCATTTTGTTGTTTTGACTAATACTCATGGCAAAGAAAATTGTCATATATCAGACAGTTT
Source organism: Didymodactylos carnosus (assembly GCA_905250885.1). Lineage (NCBI taxonomy): Eukaryota > Metazoa > Rotifera > Eurotatoria > Philodinida > Philodinidae > Didymodactylos > Didymodactylos carnosus. The sequence continues at coordinate 11,566 of CAJNOQ010004589.1, read as the reverse complement.
AGTATATTAGAAGAAAGAGATGACGAATCGAAAGCCATGGAATATGTTGCGTAAAAAAATGAAGAAAAAAGGAGACATAACGAAAAAAAACAATCTGACTGAAGAAAATTGAATTTGTTCATAAGAAGAGTAGAAAGAGATATGAAGCATTACGCTCCCATTCCGTGTGATAACTTTCTTTTTATCCAGATGACGACGAGCATAAATAAACAGTTGATGATTTAACGATGGTAAATGCTCATTTATAAAAACTTGTTTATTAATACCTTTACCAAGATCTTTCCGTTTTGAAAATAACTGCTGTCTATCTGAATAACGTATAAAGGCCGCAATAATAGGTGAATGTTGCTTACCACGTGATCCTAAGCGATGAGTTGCATAAAAATCTTTAATATCCAAATTAACACCCACAGATTTAGCCAGATCTAATACTATTTGTGATGTATCTTCTCCCTGTGTAAATGGAATACCGTGTATTATTAAATCACGCCACTTTGAATATTAATCTAAACCATCTAGCTTCAAATGAGATTTAACTACATGACCATTTATTTGCTTTAATTCTGCTTCTAATTGTTTAATACGATTCTCGTATTGTTTCAATTGATTTTCTATGATACCCGCAATTGCGTCAGTAAATGATTTTGATATTATTATCATTCTTGTCATGTCATTAATAAGATTAGTAGATAATAAAGAACTCTGCAACTGTAAACCAATTACATCCGATGCAACAGTTGTACCTGAAGTCGTATCAAATTGCGGTGATGAAGACATTTTTGATTGTTTATTATCTTGATTTTCAGGTTATGCCAAATTTCGTTTTTTACCACTCATTAAACCTATCCCAATATTGAAAACAGTCATATTTTATTGTATGTGTGTGTCTTTCCTATCCTCCAAAGACGTGTTGACCACATGAAGAAGAAAAGGAGAGTTCCTTCCTTAGAGTTCCCAAAGACTCATAGAAATTGTGGTTTAACCATTACTCTAAGGAGACCTTGATCTCACAGGGATCATTAAAAGGCAAACGACGTACAAAATACGAGAAATATTTACTGTTTGGCTGCGTTCGAAACGTGTTAATGCATGCAAAGACGTTCGTAGGTAAGGTGTCGAAAATTCAAAAACTTAGCACGCTTTTAGTTTTACATTTTTTACACATAGTTCGTTAGAGCGCGTCGAGTTTATTCAGAAAATATGTGTTTTAATGTTTTAAAAATTGAAAATACTTGAAGGATCTAAGTTTTTGAAAAACGCTTCGATTTTAAAAATATTCAAAAGGTTTATCTAGTATGAACGTCTCGGACTCTCCCTGTGAACATTCATAAACAATTTTTTCACTATTTTTGTTCGATCGATGCGTGAATGCGTTAGAGAAAGATTAATAGCCATTATTTGTGCAAAGGTTTTCACGAAACCTAGTCGAGTAATCACAGGATTTTGTAATACTAATTTCCAACTTAAAAGAAAGACATTCGCTAAAATCACAGCTTTATTTTTGTTTAAAATACATATTACACCAATTTCACATATTAGACCACTTCGATAATTTTATTTCTATTTGTTGAGGGAAATTATCTTTTGTACATACAGATGATAATGGCTTTATATAGTTTTTTGTTGTTTCATAACCAAATATTTTATTCAAACTGATTATCAACTGATCAAATGTCTTCACTGCAGCAACAGTTTATATGGTACAAGGAGGAAATCTATTTATATAAAAAAAGAGCAACACTCTATGTATGTCTAATGTATAAACAAAAATCTCACATGAGTTCTGTGAATGTGTTTGTCTCCCAATGATGAACATTAACAATAATTCCATCAGCAATCATTGGCAATATGACTTCATCTACGGCTTGTAACACTAAAAAGAAATAAAATATTAGAAAAATGAGTCGAAATGGGCTATTTGTTCAGAAACTGAACATTGTGACGAACGTATCTGGACTCGTTTATTGCTGAATGAAATGGTTCATTTACAAAAAGATGGTTATGGAAAAAATTTCAAGTCATCGAAAACTAACTGATTAGTGAAAGTAAATTTATCATGAAAATTATCTTTCTCTCGATTATATAGAGAAGATAAGAGGAGGCATCGAATGTTCGACGTAAATTTCTTCAAAACGACAGTATATTTAGGTATACCGTTTTCGACGCTTGCTAGCAGTCTTATCAAACTAGTGTCACTCAAGAAAAACCTGAAAAGCGATTTGTTTTTAGTTGCCGCTCAGCTTGTCCGCCTTCTACACTGAACAAGACTAATAAGCGGAGCAGATCTGCTGAATAAGAACAACCATAGAGACCAATCAGAGATATAATGTAAAATTGACAATATCTAGTCATAACCGATGTTCATCACAGTTTGCCTCGAAATTAACAGTAGACTACTCATGTGTAACAAATACTTTACAAATTACATACAATCGTAAGCGCTATTACATGTTAGGTATAAAAACGATTTGACGCATATCGTATGACTTAGACGAACTATGATCATTATGTTTCATCCATCCTTTCATTATATAAACAATATACATATCTCATCTTAATAAAAACTACTGATGTGTAAACACGTTATAATGAAGGAAAAAATTACTGTCTTATTATACAAAATTTAACGAAACAATATGAAAATACTCATTTCAGTGGTCCTAGTTTTCACACTAACCTACAATTCCAATTCAGATCAGAACTACCAGAAATTAGCTGTAAGCCTATTAAAATTACTTGATCCACCAAATAGTTCATCAATATGGTCACCAACAAGTATTGGTCTAGCATTGAGCATGTGTGCAGCAGGCGCCAAAGCAAATACTCTCGATCAATTGCTTTTTGCTCTCGATGCCACGACAATTGGTCTATTGAACACTGAATCTAAGAAGATTATTAGTAATGCGATTGGAAAGCTCTCTGAATCCCAAGTGATTGTAGCCGATCGTCTATATGTTCAAAAGAAATATCAACTCTATCAGAATTATAAACATGATCTAAGTACCTTCTACAACGCCACTATTGTTTCAATAGATTTTTCAATGCAAAATGCTGCTGCCAATACGATTAATAAATGGGTTTCACAAGAAACAAAAAATTTGATCAAAAACATTATTTCACCTAATGACGTTAACTCGCACACTCGTCTAATTCTTGTCAACTGTCTTTACTTTAAAGCTCAATGGCTCATACAATTTGAGAAAGATTTAACAAGTACAATGCCATTTCAAGTAACCAACACAAATACTGTGAATGTTCAAATGATGCATATCACAGAGTCTTTTTCCTATATAAATGCAACCGACAGTATTAAGGCACAAGTTGTTGAAATTCCATTTAATACTACAAAAAACAGTAAAAATCTTCAGCTTGTATTCACTGTTATTCTACCAAATGAAGGTGTCACACTGACAACTGTGCAGAAACAACTTAGTTCAAACATATTAAAAAGTGTTTTAAACTCTGTTAATGAAGCACTTATATTTTTGTCATTACCAAAATTTAAAACTCAATCAACATTTAATTTGAAGAAATCACTTCAAACTATTAATGTAACTGATGTTTTTGATGTGAATAAAGCTAATCTTTCAGGTATTAGTCCAAGTCAACCGCCTTCTCTTTACGTTACGAAGGTAATTCATAAAGCACTTATCAATGTCGACGAAAATGGGGTGACAGCAGCAGCTGTAACTGCAATTCCTATTGACTCAAGGGGTTTGCCTTTTGAAAAAATAGTGTTCAATTGTAATCGACCATTTCTATATTTAATTCGAGAAAAAACCAGTGGACTTGTTCTTTTTGTTGGAACTTATTATGGAAAATAACCTTTTTTCATTGTTAACCAAACATCTCTTCAAAATTTTTTGAAGGTACAGTATGTTCTTACCTTTTTTCTATAATCTAGCAATATTAGGAGCAAAGATTTTGAATTGTCTTCAAATGAAATGTGACCATTGTATGTAGCGACTGTGTTATTTGAAGAATATAACTGAAAATTTCCTTGTTGTGTAATGAATATGATCACATGTTCCATGATCCAGCAAAACAGAGATTTACGTTTGTGTGCTCTTTGGGTAGAGTACTCTAAGTTAAATGAAATGCGCAACGAATTCTGTCGGATTTAAAAATGTGAAAGTATCAAAAAGCTGAATAGCAGGTTCGATAGAAAATTTTATTGCGCATCTAACCATATATAATGTTTCGTTTGAAACTATGATCGTTTCTCAAAAAATAACTTTTTAAAAGATTTGACCATTTGCTGACATGGGATAAAAAAAGTTTATCAACTCAGCAAGGAAGTATAGTGAAGATAGTTTTTACACTGAACTCTGGAGAGTGGAAAACGCGCTATAACCTGGCGATAAAAGAATTAAAAGAACATGGTTGTTGTTTGAGAAAGAAATATTTTTCAACCCACATTTGAAATTTTCATTCTTCATACGCTTCACTAAAACTTCTATAGCAGGTCAAAGAAACACAGTGCTACTGAAAAAGAAATAAAATTGCCTGATACTTAACTCTATCTAGCAACACAATTTAAATCGTCGAACTTTCTCAGTGACAAATCACGATGGAAAAAAACATTTGAAGTTTTACAGCTAGTTTAATGGCGGTACTAATGAAGTGCAAAAATCGCCTTCATTTTTTCAAAGAAAAAACTACATTGGGTTGCAAAATTGTTTCTGAAATTTGTATAGTCAGAGTCCGAGACTGATTGCTTTTTCGTTTTCTATGTTTGTATAATATACCCTTCGATTTTACTTTGTCCGAGGATCAAGAATATTATCTTATTTTTACAAAAGGCTGTAATAAAAATGAGAAAAATTAATTTTAATACCAAACGACCAATAACATGTAGGAAGCTACAAAACTGAAGGTGCGGATTTTTGAATTTCTTCTGATTGCTGAGAAAAATTATTTTGCTTCACTGTATCTTTGTTCGGTCGCTTAAATGTAAGACTGGGAGCAATTGCATGAGAGAAACAAAATGAGCTATTACTCATAATTTTAGCGATTACTTTAAAAAGGTGAGAAAATAACAGATGTTCAAGCAAAAATGGTTTACTGTAAAAGCCTAATTTTTAGGTTGTTGAATTTATGGTTTAGCAAAATTGAAAAACTATTAGTAATATCTCATTTTGTTCAGAAGCTTCTAGGCTGGGCGAGCTCTTTATTGGATCGAATGGAAATGTGTGAAAAATTCATTTCTCATTCTCAAATCTATTTCCTAGAAAACTTTTCTTAGGTCAGCTCTTTAGTTACGGAGATCAACGCTCTGCAGGATCTTTATTTCTTTATTTTTCTTTTCTTTCCTTATCATTTATGATCTAAGTACGGTATAAAATGATACAAATACCGGTGGTCTCATTTTAACGTCATAATTAAGTTATTTGGTGGTAAGCAAATGATTTATTTATGTGACATAATAATGTAAAAATGACCTAATTATGATCATCGATTGCAGCAGTTACTCGATTATTACCTAAGTAGCCTAAATATGTGTCATAAATAATGTAAACATTCTATAGACATGATCATAATTGTATGATCCTAAATCATCATAATTAGACTATACAAAAATGACGTAAGGAAAGTCTAACTATGATATCGTAAATGCGGTAAGAAGGACTCTGATTATAATCTTATAATGGTCTAAAAACTGATACATAAATGTGCTATCAATAACATGTAACTGAGTCATTTATACATTTTTTCCATCATTGTCACCGTCCTGGGAGTGTGTAGCGAGCTGGCGCGGTCAGGTCAGTTGCGATTGTTATTTTCACTTAATATTGGTCTAAAGTATCTAAAATTATATGAAAGCTAAGACCACCACATCAATTTATTTATGTATTTTAAAATTAAAATAAAAAATGAGTCAATGTGTGTCAGTTCTTGCTTACATAGGTAAAATTCTTCTTTACCAGTTGCTCTGCAATGACTTATAGTTTACCTATACCTTTTAATATCTTTATCTTTTCTTCTCCTCGTGTAAAAAATTAAAAAACATAAATATTTTTTTGGTACACTTTACACTTACAGATTTAGTAAACTGAGTATAAATTATGACGGCATTTCTGTCAACACAGTTCTCAATCATCATCATCATGATCCGTTGGCTACTTCATCGTAATCAATCGGTAAATGCTGAGTCATGTGTTTATAATACACCTGACGGAAAACTTGATATTCGTACATTAGGCAATCCACATTCACCAAAATTTCATGATATACCGGATCAAAATCCTCATTTACTTGCTACATACTCTTACAATGGTTGCTTTTCATACAATCAAGATCAGTGTCAAAATGCAGCAGCTTGTAAAAGTACGTATTGTAATGTATAGGAAAGTGAACTCAGAAATTAGTGTCTCCTTGACACCAAAATAAAATAACCGCAGTTATTTTTTGAGTAACTTTTGATAGATAATAGCTAAAGACTGCGGTTTTCACCGGTGTATAATCAAGACTTTAAGACATGTTTTTTGGCACGGAACAAATGGCTTTGAGAGAATTCCAAAATCGAATTGTGAAATTCCGAATTTCAAAATCGAGAACCTGTAAAGCCAAGTTTTTAATTTTCTTGATCTTTTCTTTCTGTAGATACGAGAATTTTTTGCAAACGACATTGTGCGAGAAAATAAATGGGTAAAAAACATAAAGTCGATATATCTTGAGAACGCAAAGAGATAGGATCAAGATTTTTTCAGCGTATATAGTACTCAATGTCGACTATATATAGTCGACATTGAGTACTATATACGCTGAAAAATCTTGATCCTATCTCTTTGCGTTCTCAAGATATATCGACTTTATGTTTTTTACCCATTTATTTTCTCGCACAATGTCGTTTGCAAAAAATTCTCGTATCTACAAAAAGAAAAGATCAAGAAAGCTAAAAACTTGGATTTACAGGTTTTCGAATATGCTCTACAAGATGACACTAGTCACAGTCAAATCTGAAAAATTCATTGAGCATGGCTTGTTGTGACTCTCGTGCACTAGCTCCTACAGGATCTTTGGAAAGCCGGCTTGAATTTCTGGAAAAGCACACCATACATAGATAGTTGGTACTTCGGACCACCGTGACAATATTTAATTTTTTACCCCAGATGAAGGAACTTGGGCTAAGACACTTTCCAATAAAATGTGTTTCTGTCATGTGCCCATCTGTTATTAAACTAAATGAAGTTTTTCGGTAATATTCAACACCCATCAAAAACTATGGATGAGATCGAAAAAATTGCTTTGTGCTAAATTTTGTCGCCTAGGTCTTTGAGGGGCTCTCTGGAAAATCTGAACTAAATTTTATGTACATCTCATTAGAGGATTTACCTACTACAGTATCAAAATTAATTGCCAATCAGGATAATGTTCAATTTCAATATGACAAGAGTATCACTCAACTATCGTACACGGACGGAGGTATACAGCATTTAACAGTAACTTTTCGTTGTAATGAAAACGAGGAAAAACAAAGTGCAACACAAACAGGTACCGATTCCTATGTATTTTCATTTCAATCAAAATGTGCTTGTCCCGGAAAATGTACGTATAAACCAACAAAAAAATCATCTGGGAAACTATCGACGGGAGGTATCATAGTAATTATATTCGTCTGTCTGGTGGCTGTATACATTATTGGTGGTATGCTTTTTATGAAATTTAAAAGGCAAGCAAGTGGTATGGAATTAATACCGAATCGTATGGTTTGGGTTTCAATTGCAACGAATGCAATTATAGGTATAAGATATGTGGTTTCATGTGGAAAATCGAAAGCACCTTCGTCTGCCTCCTACGGTCAATTATGATTTTAGTTTGTTCAAGAGTAAATGAGTTAGTAAATGATAGTATGGTCTATGATTCTTTTATTTTGTTGCTGTAATAAAACTATCAACTTAGGCGCTAGTAAAGCAAGTCAAAGGTTTTGTTTAATTTTTCATTTATTTTGAAGTTTGGCTTGTCCAAAATGATATAGCGCGACTGTCGTATCCCCTCGTTTGCATATCATAGTATCTATCGATATTTACTCTTTTTTTAATAAGATTTAAATTACTTTCACTTCGTATATTTACATTTAATAGATGATCGTTTCGGAATATACGTACGCTACCTCTTCACCAGTAGCAAACTGAAAATTAAATTATACAAAAAACTTACATCTGGAACACAAGAGAGATAAGTGATTACATTGAAAGTAAAGTACATAGGCACGAAAGTACACAGAGTACGAAAACAATCATAGTTTGCCATTTCTCGATGTCCTTATAACCGTCGATACTAACACCATGGAGCTTAAAATAAGTTGGTTTCAGAAATCATCAAATCGATTGTTAAATTTTATGTCAGTTCATTGCATTTCCATTAAACATAATGTTATTAAGAATATGACACACAGGCCAAGGCATGAAAAAGAATCTAGTATCGCCCAATTTATCAGGATTACTCGACTTTTACTCGACTGCAACTATTGGGTAACGACAGTAGAAAGCTAGTAATCGGACGATTGTTAGATTTTTCCTCAGTTGCAGCTATCGATTCATCGCTCCATAATTGATCGATTTAACTATTGCTAGTTGCACGTGCAAACGTATCTAGTTAAAAGTTCCTTTTCTAACTAGTAATCTAAATGACAACTAGTCGTGCAGCACCCGATTAGAGGCGAAAAGTATCTAGAATTTTCCCATAGCTAATGTTTATTCGGGAGAGTTAATATTGCAAATAATAATAAGAAAAATAAAAAAGATTTCGAGAAAGTCGGAACACTTTTGTCTAACAATAATTATCCAGAGAAAATAAAATTAAGCGTTCATTGAGCCGATCAAGTGATAAGACGCAAAACGAAAAACCTCGAGATCCTCAGAAATTAGCTACAGTTATAATTTCACATTTGAATCATTAGAAAATTATGTACTTTTGCCGCGCATCACCAAATTTGATGAAATTAAGAGAATATATACAGAATTTCATGGCGAATCCGACAGCGGGGTTCCTATAATTATACTTTGAGGGGGTCACCACTGTGTGATTTTTCATAGTAAATTTCAGCGTGTTTTTTCCGTTCTGTCGTTCTTTTTCTTTTTCGTTTCTTTTTCTTTTCTGTGTTTTCTTAGGTCGATGTAAAAGCTATTGTTTATATATAGCCGGTCAAAATATACATGTCGATTTCAATTGACGTATATACATTGATAGCATAAAAGAAGTCACGTTTCTCTTACTGTGCGATTGACAAAATAATCTTCATTTTGAAAACATCTCATTTTTCCTCATTTTGAATGATTGACTAAATCCAACTTTGCACATCTTTTTCTCGTTATCATAATTTAAACTTAAATGGAAACTTTGGTTCCTTTTAAATAAGGGATGTTCATTCATATCGAGAAATTGCATTCTGATTAGAAATAATTACTAAAGACCGGTTAACTTTGCTTTTGCAGTCACTCGATTGATTAGCCGTTTTTTCTCGAAAAGACTTTCAGTTGATTTCAAGACGGGAAATTATTTTGAATCTCACTTTCCTCTTCTACGAATCGCTTTTCAGATGAGAAGACCATCCTTTATGGATGGTGAAGGCTCTTTTATGGACCACAGATGAGTTTTTTCCGTATTTTCATGCTTTATGCTCATTTTGATTTTCACAAAATTATTCAAATGTATTTAGAAAAAAAAATGCACTAATAAGATATGGGTGAACAAACTAAAGAAATAGTAGCCATCAAAATCAAATTTTATAAGTTTTCTGTTAAAGAAAAAAAATTTTCTTGAGCAGGAGAAAAAGAAATAGGAGAACAAGAACGCTTGGACAGAGAACAACAAGTAGTGAAAAAGGTAGATTTTTTAAAACAACAATAAAACGATAAACCAAGAAAAAAAATGAAAGAAGCAACAGAGAAAACAAGCATTACTATATATGATTTAGGTAAAGACAAACGTGTATGATGAACAAATAACGTATTATTTGTTTCACTATGATTACTGATATAGCTATCAGATACCAATACAGGAAAAATAGTACATGGTACAAAAAAATCCAAAACAGCAGACTTTTGTAAAATAGTATTATATACATAATATGACAGTTTAAAAGAAAAGAAAAAAGAATCTACATTTGAATTTTTTAATTTATATACACATTGATTCAACTTAGCACTAGAATAAAAAAGAGATAAAAAGGATACATTGCAGATTGTTTTAATTGTTTTAAATAAAAAAAAAATTAAATGTTTGATTTTGAGTGCTTTTATATAAGTCCTCAACTTTGAACAATTCACGTACAACGTTTCTTTCATCAGATGTTAAATTTACACTAAAAAATGACGCTAAATCACTAATAGCAGCACAATCATGGATTATTGTTCCACAACTATCCGCATCAAAATCACCACAACATGTAAATACCGATGAATGGTAAGAATCCAATGCAGAACAAACATCGGAATTACATTCAACATAATAATCAAATAAAAAAAATAACACAATAAATGATAAACTTAATGGTATAGTTAATTTTGCCATTAAATCCCAAAATAAACCTAAATGAAAAAAAATTTGAGCGAAACGACTTACCCTGGTGAGCAAATGGAAGATGAGCAAGTGAATAATAGTGAATAATAATAAAATGAATAATAGATTATATATGTATCATTTTTATATATATTGACATTCTTTGACTTTTTTACGTTTCTTATAAAACTAAGTGTATTTAATATAATTGAAAAACATTTTTGTAAAATCATTTTACACAAAAAGCTAGCTTTCGACACTTCACAGTATCATCATCAGGCTAATATGACTGTGAACTTAGAAGAGAGATGCATATATATACTAGTTGAAACAGGGGAGAACGAAAATACTAGAGAAACTTAAACATAGAAAAATATGTAGTATAGAATCGAGTGACAGTTACATTTTTCTATTCTGGACTGTTATTAGACTGTCTAAACGAATATCACTGTCTTTAATGAAATATCATTGTAGGCTAACTTTTTTTGTTCGTGCGTCAGTAATGTCTCTTTTATTTGTCTTTTAGTTTCATTTTTTTCATATGCCAGTATACAGGGTTCGTCTAGATTTACAGTGCGATTATTTTCAGTGACATGTACAGATATTTTTGAAAACAAATCATCATTTTCTATTTTCTTCTCATGCTGGTTCATTCTAATGCCTACTTCGTTCCCTGTTTGTCCCACGTAAATGTTAGCACAATCTTTGCATTCTACACAATACACAATATTGTGCACACGAGCTACAAGATAGGCCACCTTTAAGTCTGTTTTTATTCCATTAAAAATCTCACCATAGTCTTTGTTTCCAAAAAAACATAGCTAAAACGTCTTCTTGGAATTAATGAAGTACGTAATACATAATGAAATTTTATTTCTGACTCTTCTTCGGGGTTTGAATAAGAAAGATCGTCCGACATCTGAAAATTTGAAATCTAAAAGCTTCAAATTGCCTTTGACTAGAAGAAAAAATCCCAAGTCTTGAAAAAAGGTGTGAAAAAACTTCATGCGCTCATAAAGCCTGATCAATTCTTTAGTGGAGAAAGAAACCAGGCCTACTCAGC
>CAJNOQ010004588.1:4509-17164 GCA_905250885.1 Didymodactylos carnosus | reverse complement strand
TTAATATCTCAAGGCAGGAAAATTCATTAGAACCGCATATTTTCCCGTCGTACTACTATGACCATGGGCTTCCAGTGTGACAAGTTTGAAGTCAAAATTCAAAATTCAAAAGTCGGATTTTGTTCGAAATCCAAGCTGTGTAGACAAAAGCTGAATAAAGCTTCAATATCTTAGCAACAAAGCACCACGGGGACGAATCAACTTAGGGTATTTCACTACTCACTGAGGTCTACAAGATACAAGTAGTACGAGTTCAAAAGCGATTTATAACCTAAAGAGGTGCCCTCGTTAGCTGTAACAACGTGCTCTGGTAAACCATTCCACTCAATTGCCTTTCTGTGAAAAAAGGAATACAAGGTGGTGTATGTCTTAAAAATATCTGCCATCCTAACTGCTCTAGAATGATTTAGCCTGCCAGAATGCCTATTGGCATTATATTGAATAAGATTGAGATCCGAAAGAATGGAATGATTGTTGAGAATCTTATAAAAATGAGGTAATCTGAAGTATTTATGCCTTTTATATAATTTGGTGAATTTAATTTCTGCATTAATTCAGAAACAGAGCCATTAAATTTTTGAATATAATTCGCGCAGCCAGTTTAACAATAGAGTCAATGCGAGAACTATGATGAGGAAATTTAGTATCGTAAACAACCGAACAATAGTCTAATTTACTTAGAATGCATGCCTTGAAAACAGTTACCCTCACCAAGTCCGGTACATCTTTAAAACTTTGGTACATGGCACCTAACCGTCTACAACAAGCCAAAATAAGATCCTCAATATGAGCTTCCCAATGTAAATTATAAGATAAACGGAGACCGACTAGCACAGTAGAGTACTCTCGGTTAATAAACGAGTCGTTCACTGAAAGTGTAAAAGGTTGAAAGAATGGAAAAGCTGAATAGCAGGTTAGATAGAGAATTTTATTGTGCATCTAGCCATATATAAGTTTTGGTTTGAAACGATGATCGTTTCTCAAGAAATAATTTTTTAAAAAGTTTGACCATTTACTGACATTAAATGAATAAAGTTTATCAACTCAGTAAGGAAGTATGGTGAAGATATTGTTTATACTGGATGTTGTAGAGTGGATTACGCTCTATAAACTGACGATAAAAGAATTAAAAGAACATGGTTGCTGTTTGAGAAAAATATATTTTTCGAGCAACATTTGAAATTTTCATTTTTCATACGCTTCATTAAAATTTCTATAGCAGGTCAAAGAAATACCGTACCACCCCCAAACTTTGTCAAAAATTGCCCAGTACTTAACTCTATCTAGCAATACAATTTGATTCTTCGAGACCGACTGTATTAATAAGAAAAAACATTCAACGTTGAAAAAGCTTCCTTTGCGTTAGTAATCGTTTGGGTGTTAAAATTGATTTTTCTCATTTTTATTACGTCTTTTTGTAAAAATAAGATAATATTCTTGATCCTCGGACAAAGCAAAATCGAACAGTATATTATATGAATATAGAAAAAGGAAAACAATCAGTCTTGTACTATAAAAAGTTCAGAAACAATTTTGCGAACCAATGTAATTTTTTCTTTGAGAAGATGGAGCCGAGCTTTGCGCTTCATTAGAACCACCATTAAACGAGCTTTAAAAGTACATACTGATTTTTTTTCCATGGCGCTCTATCATTGAGAAAGTTCATATTTTCCAGATCAGAAGCGCAAAAAGCGAAATTCTGCTGGTATTCTGTGTTTTATTCATCAATACTCACGTTTTATTTAATTGATATTTTAAAGAAAAATATCATATTTGGAATCAGCGCTGCAAACTGAAGCGAATGGTGTACATTAGTCTATCCAACTACTCTGAGATTTTTTGATTTTTAAGTTGAAAAATTGCTGAAATTTTCATCATAAAATGAAAATCAAAAAAAGGTTTCGAAATATATATAATTTAATTCGGTTTGCGACGCTGATTCCGAATATGATATTTTTATTTAAAATATCAATTAAATAAAACGTGAATCCTGATGAATAAAACGGAGAATACCGGCAGAATTTCGAATTTTGCGCTCCTGATCTAGAAAATATAAACTTTCTCAATTACAAAGCACCATGGAAAAACATTATTTCTTGAGAAACGATCATCGTTTTAAACTAAAAATTATATATGGTTAGATGCATAATAAAATTGTCTATTTAACCTACTATTCAGCTTTTTCATACTTTCAAATTTTTAAATCCGGCATGGTCCTTTTTATGTTTGAGGTTTATGAGTAAAGAATAACCAAGAACATTTATTATAATTTAATTGCATTAAATAAGAATCACACCATGCACTTATCCGATCAACATTTTCTTGACATACCGAAGGCGGGAAAATAGCTGAAAGAGGTCATAAAAGTGAACAATCATCAGCAAATAGAGCAGCTGCATGAGAGCCATGGCAGAGGTTGATCAATTATTCAGCTCAGATTTTGCTTAAACTTTTTCAGAATACAGAATGATAAGTCTGATTTGATGTATAAAGCATCTTAGTCTTGGGTAGAAGTTTTAATAACCATGGGAAAGTGTCGGTACTATTTAAACATTTTCCCTCAAAAATATTCCTATTAACACTATAAACAGCTCAGTCTTCAGTTATACGCAAGTTCCGATTCTCGGTCTGTTATCGTTCTCGAATGACGATCACTTTTCTAGGGGCTATGGTATACATTTAGCACTAGAACGCCCGAAAATTTTCATGACCTAGAACGCTCAAAGCGGTCATTTTGACCGTTACTGTTTTTTTTTAAAATTTTATACTTAAAAATGGTTCTGAATTAAAAAAATGAATTAAAAATTCTGCAAAAAATAATTTTTATGGGACAAATTAAAAGTTATGACATAATTTAGTTTTAAATAAATTGTATGCAGTTTGTTTTATTAAGGATAAAAATCACAAAAGGGTCAAAATGACCGCTACGGGCGTTCTGGTGTTGAACAAGTTTGGGCAGCCCCAATATTATGAAAGATACAACTTATGGACCATTGTGAACATCACATAAGGATTGATTTTCGAATTAACGAGAGAGAGCATGGTGAAAATGAGTGCGTTTTGATCAAGTATCTAGTAAAATGTTCATATACTCACTTAAAATGAGGTGCAACATGGTAAAAACTATATCTCTCCACTTTTTCTCCGATTTCACTGTTTAAACAGATAACAGCAAAATTCTTCGAATTGTCGAGACTGTAACACCAAAGTGTTATCATCACTCTTTGACATCTGTTTAACAGATAGAGAAGGCGGATTAAGCAAAAGAGAGTAGAATGTTACATCACTACTCTGATTATTTTAGATATAAAAAAAATGTTTGGAAAGGACTCGATATATGCCAATCTGCTCTGGTTGATTCTAATTGGCGCCTTGTTACCAGTTGGATTTTGGCTATTTAACAAAATGTTTCCAGATCGAATAAGGTGGTTTAAATATGTTCACATACCGATTATCTTCTATTTCATGGGTAACCTCTTTTCTCTTCCTCCAGGACTATTTCTAACATGGCTAATAGTTGGCTTCATTTTTCATACATTAATACGTCGGTGGTGGTGGAATCGTTATGCTCTATTATTTTCAATTGCAATGGATATCGGTGTTCAAATAAGTTTATTTTTCATATTTTTCATTCTAATATATCGTAATGTTTATTTTCCTCAATGGTGGGGTTATGGTGGTGAAACCGGAGATGGATGTCCCTTGTCACACGCAAATTATTATGGAGTATTCCCTACTAATTGAGACTAGTGGAAGTCTTTATTGTTTTTGTACTCTGTACTATAATATTTTTTAACATCTGAGTCTATTCTCATTAACTAGATGACTGTACTTTCACATGCAGCAAATATCATTGATAGACTTAATGGATAAATTGTGCTTGTTGCAAACTGAAATTTCAATAATGTTTATTTGAAAGAAATGCATTTACTACACCTCTACAGATCTTGATTCATGTGCGAACATTCTCACATATCTCAGAATATTTTTTTTATATCTTTATGCTAAAGACCGAATCTGCTCAGATTCATTTAGCTCGACTCGACGTTCTTTTCTTATGACCTATAATGAGATGTATGAGACATACGGAGATCTATGAAGCTGTTAGAGCTTATATGTAGAAAGAAATACTGAAAACTATGGTGGGATATGGATTAAAAGGGTAAAATTTTAAAAAAGTATGGAGGAGTAACCAAACGTCTTTACCGTAAGACAAAATAATGTTACCACTCTTGTAGATATTGTGGATGATATGATTGTAAAACCAGAAGGAATTATAATGACGATGGTATGCACAAGGGAGACGTAGCTGTACATGATTGAAGAGTATTTGAGATATCAAGGATTCTCTCAGTTTGAGGAAGTTAAAAGGTTCCAGATATATTCATATGAAAATGACCAGGTATATTCGATGGCATGAGAAAGAACGGCAGTGCGATGAAACATCACCATTCTATTAGAATATATACAATTTCCTATTTCCTTCAGAAATATCCAGAGATAATATCATCTCGAACTTCTGAAACCAGAAAAAACGACATGGACACTTAGACAATTGTAAAATGAACAAACAATAATCTGCGCGTCTTCTAATAGAATGGTAACTAATGAGTTGAGATGTTTCATGGCACCACCATTCTTTCTCATACCATCGGATATACCTCGTCATTTTCATATGAATACATCTGAAACCTTTTAACTTCCTTCAACACTTTAAAAATAATGCGACTTAGAATCGAATTAAGTCGTATTAATGTGCTTTATTCAGAGAAAATAAGACACTTTAATGCGACTTAATTTCATCCTAAGTCGCATTCTTCTTTTAGAGTCAATCGAGAGAATCACCGACATCTCAAATACTCTTCAATTATGCACAACTAAGTCTCCCTTGAGCATACCATCGTCATTATAATTGCTTCTGGTTTTACAATCACATCGTCCACAATACTCGGCAAAAGCTTAGAAGCCAGAATTCTGTTAAACTGATAGACATATGATCGAAATGGATTTGGCTAGAGTTTTTTTGCAGAGGAGTTGAAGAAAAGTCTTTTTTGATTGGTAGAAATCGTGAAAAAATCAGAAGTCCGACATGGTTAAAACTGGAAAAAGTCCAAAATTTGGAAAATTTGCGCGCTTTCCCCACCCATAGGAGACGTTTTTATAAAATTACAACTGCCAGATAATTTAAGTACAAACTTACAGCTGCCTAAGTAATCAATTTCACCAAAAAATCTTGCCTTCGAAGCAATAAATAAGAGTCAGTTTCTAGGAAATAATGTCTCTTATCTCGGTAACGGAAAAGACCTGAGCAGAGATATTTTCGAATTAGTCATGTCCTTGTGCTTATAAGTAAGTTGCAAAAAAGATTTTTCTTCAACTCGTCTGCAAAAAAACTTCAGCCAAATCTATTTCGACTCCATATGGAAATATGCTGAGAACAATGTTCACCGTCGTAATAAGCAAAAAATCATGAGATAACACGGTATTGCTAGGTTTTATCCACCTGTCTGATGCATTTTATTGTGTTATGGTTGTTTTTAGATTGTTCGACGATCTTATTGCTTTCATAATGTTTTAGTACTTCATCAGTTGAAAAAAGTAGTGTTATGAACAACGTGAGCTGATCAAACAACATCATCAACATGAAAGGTCGCGTTTTGTATCAGATAGTATAGATTAGTGAAGTCTGTTTTTAGACTTGGCCCAAATCTCCGGAGATCAAATGTAGTGCAGAAGAAGAGACTATCTACTGATGTATTGGACTTGCTGCAACCACGTCTCTACTACGCCAAAAAATTGAAAATACTCATTCCTACTCATTTCTGACGAGAAAAGTCAGTCAGAAAGTAGAATTGTTGTTCTAAAAATGACACTTGTAAAAAAGCTACGATAGAATTAGAAAAAATGGACTTTAACAGCTACAAATCTAAACTCAATCTTCTGTTTTTTCGTGATAAAATACAATGTTCTTTTCCTGGCTGTTTTAGGGTGTTTTCTTGTTTTAGAAAAGCACTGTTTTCCTTCAAGAAGAAAAATTCAATAACTAGCGAATTTAGAAAGAGATAATGCTAAAATTTTCTGTAATATTAGCAGACTATTAGCACAAGTACAGAAAAAGATTCCAGCTCTTAATTCTTGTTTTAACCAAGTTACAGAATTTTTACTGTTCTGCCCACAGTATTCCAAAAACATTCATAACTTTTGAAAAAAGTAACATGGGCTTAAAATTCTTTTAAGATTTTTATCAACTCACTTTCCTCTGGTAACTGCCACAGTATCATTAGAAATGAAGTTGGGCATTTGAAGACCTTCCCTCATTAGTCTTATGGATTAGAATTTCTGTTCATAATGAGTTATTAATCAAATAAACGATCCTTAAGCTATTAGTCGTTAATTGTAAAGTAGGATACAAAATTCTTTACCACTATTCTTGACTTTGTCATCATTACAAAATAATTTCTATTTCTAGACCACAACTAAGTTGACTAAATTAGTACAACTTTTCACTAAGAAATAAACTGCTGTAGTTTAATTTAGCTTCGAAAGGCATACCGTAATGGTGTACACGAAGAAAAAAAACCATGAAATTCATAACGATTTTTGTACGCGGCTTCTCACAGTCAACTTGTCATGTTTTTTTCTGCACAGTTTTGGTTGTTCTTGACTTTGTTTCCTATGGTTTCAATATGAGGATTGTGCTTTAACAGTTTTAAAACCGTTAGAAAAACCGTCGAAGTAAAACTGTGCAAGCAAAACCAACTGCTTTGAAAGGGAAGATTAAAAGAACAGCTTCTCGAAGAATCGAACCTAGGACGCCTGACAAGTATGAATTATGAGGTTGAGGCACAAACTAAACGACTGAACTAAGGAACGTACAGAAATAAGTCTCTGGATGCATACTTATCATATATTGATATTCTTTGACTTTTTTTCGTTTTTTATAAAACTAAGTATATTTAATATAATTGAAAAACATTTTTATAAAATCATTTTATGTAAAAACGAGTATATATAATTATATCTCTTCTAAATTCGACAGTAATATTAGCCTGATAATATTGTGAAGTATCGGAGCTCGTTTTTTATGTAAAATCATTTTACAAAAATGTTTTTCAGTTATATTAAATATACATACTTATCATGTTTTCAGATAAAATAATTCAACATCTTACGAAAAGCTATCACTGTTGAATTTATAAATTTTAGTTTTGACTTAAAATTTATATAATTTACTTTTTAATAAAATTCCTCGCTATCACAGATAAAAGAGAAATGTTAACTGTATAAAGCGGTGTGCATAGATATTGTATGATACCATCGAGTGTATTCTACGATGAGCGTCTAGAAACTTATAATTAGCATATCAGGGAAGATATTCGCTATACCCTTCTCCTCGACCTTCTAAGACTATCGACATCAGAATGATTTCAAGATAGTCACAGCTTCAAAAGAATTTGTAAAAGGAGAAAGTTCACGTACTACGCATATTTGCAGAAACAGACGGTGGAAGACGTCTTCCATTTCGGAACATGCGGTTGAACTGATCTGGATGCTTGTCC
The DNA here is from genome assembly GCA_905250885.1 of Didymodactylos carnosus. Taxonomy (NCBI): domain Eukaryota; kingdom Metazoa; phylum Rotifera; class Eurotatoria; order Philodinida; family Philodinidae; genus Didymodactylos; species Didymodactylos carnosus. The sequence continues at coordinate 9,605 of CAJNOQ010004588.1, read as the reverse complement.
GCAGTCATCGATATGTGTTTCAGATAACATCCTTGAAAAGTGGTTCTACGTGGATATTGTTAGTTGACTGTTTCGAATCGTAGACTACAATTGGTCAAAGCAATGCGGAATATCTCAGAATAAACATCACCACATAGTCTTAATCTTGAAACCAACTTAGACAACTTACTTCTACAGGAAGGTATACTACTCATCAAGTTCTTGGTCTTAATAACTACTATCCGTTAATATTTATAAAATACGATGGAGAAAGCTATTTTGGTAATAACTTTAAAATTAAAAACACTTTGAAAGACAAGGTCGTTGTTCCTTTCAGAAACAATGGAATTCAAATTTAACTATCATAGGCTGATACAGTTCTGGAAAAAACTATACAGTCACTGTACTTTTGAGATTTAACAAGGAAGCCGAGTGACTAGATGGAATCTGAATAACGATTTGGATAGTCCTTGAAGTTATCCATCAAATGCAGTATGCGTCAAAATTCCGGAGACAAGGTTTTGAAGTAAGTTTTCTAGAAAAATCCCTCCAGCGGAGCTCTGAGTCCTAGAGAGTTTTGCTAAAAATATTTTCAATATAGCCATCTAAAAGAGCACAAAATTCTGAAAAGAATGAAGCATCGCACAGCTCTCCACAATCTTTCATTGCAAAGTTACAGGCATCAGAAAATCCACAGAAATGTGCTTCTGCTTGTTTTTTAGACGATTTTTAGCGTTGTTTTCGTAAATTATACTATTTCTTCGGATTTTCTGATGCCTGTAGCTTTGCAACAAAAGACCGTGGCGAGGTGTGTGACGCTTCATTGTTTTCAGAATATATTGAACATATTTTTAGTAAAACTCTCTAGCTCTCTAGGACTTAGCTGGAGAGGTTTTCTAGAAAACTTTCTTCAAAGCCTTTTCTCTGAAATGCTGATGCACACTGCATCAAAAAATTTCTAAAGTATGGTGGCTCTATGATTTTTTCCAGTACTGTAATTCGTATGTGAACGCTACAATTTCACACATATCACTTCTCTTCCAAGAGAGATAGCGTGAGAGAGTGCGTAATCGCTTAAGGTGAAATCTTTTCCTGTCGCAGCGGGTTCTGGTTGATTGTGATTGTGAGTTTTTTGCAGATATTAATTCCTCTATTTTGTTTCACTTTAAGCAGCAGTTAAAAACAGTGTATCTTTTATAGAGAGATTTGCTATTATTTATGCTACTGCTATCAAAAAGAAAATTTAGCGGGGGGACTTACAAGAAAAAGATTCAAACTTTAAACTAAAAATTATACTACGCAAGTTTTGCTCTTAGCTTTTTCTTGATCCCTTTGTCTCATGACATAAGCATGCTGTTATGACCATCAAAGAAGTGTATCTATAAACTGAATTTACATCATTTTCAACTTCTGAATATATCATAAAAATCTGATAATATATTTCGAATCTTATCACTATAATACATAGCTCATTTTGTACAGAAGGGTATGCTGTACAAAACTCAGGTTGCTAAAAAAAGTGAATAGACCGTAATTTTCTATTTACAAAAAATTTAACTAGAATTATAAAATTCATTCATAGGTTGAACACAGTAGTATAATCTGATGTCTCCGAATATTTCTTGTCTTCTAAGTACCAATAATGATCGTAGCACTATTTGTCGGTCCACCCATGTTTCGAATCCAAAAGCCGACAACGTATGTTCGACCAGATACAACGGCAAATGTTTGACTTATATAATCGGGATTTGTAACAGATCCGTCATAATAACTATAAGATCCTGTGTGAGGACATGCGGTTGAAACTGTTCCCGATGATGATGCAGTTTGAGGGTTACAAAATGTATAATATGAACCTAATGAGCCTGTTTCAACTAAAACACACGCACACAGAGAGTGTCATATACTAAACTTGTAGATTAAACGCTTACATCCACCGTTTTGAAATGAATTAACGCCACTATACGTAACGGCAATATCATCCACACACCAATAGCTTGGATCTTGACGAAATGCTAACGAAAGTGTTGCTTGATATGATGTGGCTACGTAATTAAAAGAGTGATATGTGTAAGCAAATGCAGCGGCATTTGACATATACAGCAATGTTATTGGACCACCGAGGGACGATGTACAAGAATTCTGGAATATTGCTAAAAAAACATAACACAGACCACTTTTAGATCATTAAAGACGTCATTATCAACTGTTCATAGAATAGCGCTACATGTGTATATTAAATCCCTTTGCAGTATTCTCAAGTGGAACAAGAGGGCATCGTTAACCGATCGCTTTTGGGTCGATTATAGTTACCTTAACCATTTCCCAGACTAAAAGGAAGGGTCATAGATTAAATAGCAGCGCCCGTCCGCATCTGCAGAAACAAGAGTTTCTATCCTCATATATTGATTGCTGCTACCAATACGCTGTCACTTAGAACTGGCTTCCAAAAATATTTACTTATGTCTGGGGTGCCCAATAGAATTGGAGACTACTGCTAATTAACAACACTTCTCCAGGCAGATAATCTGCAAGTAACATTCACAAATTCACAGACTCTTGATGGAAAGGACTTGATTTAGACGGATTGAGCAATAACTGGGAGAAGAAAACAGCTTAGATCTCGTTTCGTCCTACATTCAATGAAACTGCGCGAACATTCACTAACAAGTGGACCATAAAGAATAGCTCACTTTTGTTCTCTTCTTCTTACTAAGTAAAAAGCACTGTAAAAATTCCGTTCAAAAGGTGCACTTTGACCAAAACTATATTAAATCCTTCAAGACTTATCATAGGACGATTGTGAGTGGACATTCAAAAACTAGACAAAAGTCTACGTTTGATCAGCGCAAATCAGAATCACCGACCGTACAAGAAGTTGTTAGAAAATTCAAAAATGAAAAACATCGTTTTTTCCACTTTTGGCACTTAATTTCAACGACTCCTTGCTTTGCGATGCTTTCTACTCAAAATTGGAACTGAGATTATTAATAGTAATCAGGTCTGATACAGTTTATCAAGCTACATCTCTTGAAACTGAAAGAAACTTTCAAAATGCCATCTGTCTGAAGTAATCGGACTCACAACACAAAATTCACTGAAAATAGCGCCATCTCTAGAATTGTAAACTGTTCAATCCCATTTTAAAGTCGATGTGTTTTTAGGCAGATTTTAACCAAACTAGCACGTATTTCGAGTTTTCCACCTATGCAGAAAATTGTTAGAAAAAGTGGAAAATATACAATAATTGCGAACGGTGCAGATTAAGTTTGGAATACTTTCCGATATTTTGGTTATTGCGGCTAAAATTTGATTAGTTTTTTGTCACTCTTACATATTTTGAAACTAGACAAGTCGACACATTTTGCGTCTTGAGTGAAATGTTACATTCATGATAAGAAGAAGAGAACAAAACTGCATCATTTATCTGGGGCCATCTAGGTATGCACCAGTTACAGGTTTTTACCAGTTAACTGTAGCTGTGAAAACTGTAACTGCTCATAACTGTGTAACTGTTATAACTGTAACTGTCATAACTGTAGACAAATATTCTAGAGTGAATTAGTCTTCTACGATTTGCATACATTTTAAGGACGTTTCTGTTCCTAAAATGTATGCAAATCGTAGAAGACTAATTCACTCTAGAATATTTGTCTACAGTTATGAGCAGTTACAGTTTTACAGTTATACAGTTATGACAGTTACAGTTATAACAGTTACACAGTTATGACAGTTACAGTTTTACAGTTAACTGTAACTGGTGCATGCCTAGGGCCATCTATTGCTTTTCTTTTATTCATTTATGAATTTATTCAAATTATTAACATGAGCTTCTTTTTACTTTAAAAACAGCAGACATAAGGTTGTCATGACACATACAATGCCCATGTTTTGGTAGTCTGAAGCATTTAAAATGAAAAATATATCTTTCATAATTTCTTCCATCCTTCCATAGTGCCACAGTTAGTGTAGAAACAATATCAAACGTACATCAAACTATCTATAGACTAATAAATAGGCTATAACTAATGTCACGCGAAAAAGCTAGTCGCCGTAAAAAATTTATTTTCGGCTTCTGATCATACTTTTGTAATTATACACGATAATCCTAATCAGTCTAATCAACTAATGGGTGGATCAGAATTACCGAACGTTCGTTTCAGAAATTCTGACCCACTCTTTATATAGTGGGTAGTAAAATGCACTATTCCAAAATTCGCGCTTCATATTCAAAACTGCTTCTCATTGAAAAGACTCTTCTCGCGTTAAGCGACCTTTACTCAAAGTATTTACATTATTCCACCTCTTTCACCTATACCAAATATTAACACCGTTCGATAGAAAATTTCACGAGCTTCCGAATGATGTATAAGATAGTCTTAAGAAAATGCAACTGGATAGTCTAACATCCGAAATACGTCTCCCGGCTGTCTGAAATGCTTTATCACCGTAATGTTTTGGTAATTTTAACGCCCGTTGTAGCCGTTCGTAAATCGACTGCAGCTGCGTGAAATAGCATTACAGACATTCGGGAGACGTCTTATTGTGTTCACTATTCTATCCTCTATCAGGCTATATGGTTTGGAAATTTTCTGAGCAAAAACCATGGACTTGGTTTTCCAGCAGTCAGTTTTGAATATGAAGCGCGAATTTTGGAATAGTGCATTTTATAGAGCGAAGTCGCATACAGTTTCTAGCAAAGTTTGGCTTCTGTTCACTTCTCTTGTGAGGCACACGACTCAAAATACTGAGAAACATTAAAATCGATAAACCATACAAATCGATAAAGGGCCTCATTTTTCTCCATCAATATGAGGCGAGCAGAAACGTCGAATATATCAGCGTGTAGTCCAAGACGATATCTACGCAAGTATAGATTGGAAATATTTTTTTTCGCTTCTTGTGACTGGCACTAAAATCGATATAGGTTCAGATGGCTATCGTGACGGCCGACCAGAAAATTGAGTCTAGATCCTGTATGCTGATATGAAAACAAACTTCGCTATATACCGTTCGATGCGTCTTGAGCTGCTCTACAAAACTGTATACTTAGCTTCTTGTTTCAAGGGGGGGGGGGGGGCCCCCGAACCGCCCGGGCCGGTTGTTTAAATATTTTT
>CAJNOQ010004587.1:0-17165 GCA_905250885.1 Didymodactylos carnosus | reverse complement strand
TTTTCACCTAATTTCCGCATGGATGCCCACTGTGTGTCACATACGTATCTTTTTTATTTTGAAAAATTCATGTGTCTAGGTAAAAGATTTGGCATGCAATTTGCATATGATATTGTGTGATACAGTGAAAATGAAAGATTATAGTGAAGATCCTGAAATGTTACTAGATTTAATGCATCGTATAGCGAATTGTTATCAAAACAGTCCTGATTTAAGACTAACATGGTTACAAAATATGGCACAAAATCATTTACAGGTGAGTTGTGTTACATTTATCACTTTTAATTGAAGTTTTACTCTTTTTTTGTATCAGAATAAAGGCGAGAAACAAGTTTTAATTTCATTTATAGCGTTCAAATTATGCTGAAGCTGGCCAATGTTTGGCTCATGCTGCTGGTTTGGTAGCTGAATATTTAAAAATGCTCGAATGTAAACAATATATGCCTGATGGATGTTGTGCACTACAAGTAAGCAAAAAAATTTATTTTAAAAAGGTATTTCTTTATTTTGAATTATTATTTTTTTATTTCAAGAAAATTTCCATTAATATCTTGGAAGAGAGTGCAGTATCAGATGATGTAGTCTCACCTGGCGAAGAAGGCATATGTACAGGAAAATATTTTACTGAAAATGGATTTATTGGACTAATGGAACAAGCAGCTGTTTTTCTTATGCATGTAAGATAAATTTGATATGATAATTTATAAATTTATAATAAAAAATTATATCTACTTTTAGGCAAATATGTATGAAGCAGTAAATGAAGTTTATAAAGTTCTAATACCCATTTATGAATCTTGTCGTGATTTCAAGAAATTATCACAAGTTCATAGTAAATTACATGAATATTTTAATCGTATACTTGTACAGGTATCCCGATATTCAATTATTGTTTATTCAAATTTTTTGATCTATTTTTTTTTAATTATTTTTTAGGGTAATAAACGTTTATTCGCCACATACTTTCGTGTCGGCTTCTATGGTACTCGTTTTGATGAATTAGATGGAGAAGAATTTATTTATAAAGAACCGGGTATTACAAAGTTAGCAGAAATTGCACATCGTTTAGAAGTAAGAGTTAAACATTTTTTTATTATAAATTAATATCTAATTTATATAGAGTAAAATAACTTGTTATTAGACGGCGTGATCAGTTAACGGTCATGCTGAATTTGATATCTACAAATAGAAAAGCATCTGCTCTTTCAGAATCTGTTAGTTTCAGAACTAATCGATGTATCTGAAGTGAGAAACAAAGCTCACAAACCACCCACATTTTTTACGGAATTTAGAAGCCTGCGGGACCAAACTTTTTTGGTCCCGATCCCATGAAGAAATAAAATTTTAGATTTTTTCCCTGTCCCGTGGTCCCGTAAATATTTTTTCAAAGTAGCGCTGATAGTTTGAAAGTCATCGCGTTGTAATGTGGCTCGTGGAACAGCATGCGTGAGTGGTTTTAATTGCAGACTTTTAGAATTTTCTATGAGTTCTTTCTCGCAGAACTGGTGTCTACATACAAACAAGCACAGAAACTAAGAAATTTTTATGCTCCATACAAGACTACTTTCAAAAAAACCTGGTCCCGGTAGCATTAAAAGTCCTGCGGGACCGGAACCATCTCGCAGGACTGAGACTATCCCGCAGATCTCTAGATCCTGGTCCCATGAAGTTTGGTCCCGGTCCCGTAAAAAGTCCCGCGGATCCGGGATGGAACTCGGACTGTCCCGCAGACCTCTAATAGAATTCCCGTAACGAAATCCAAACATAATGTATTTTGCACAACTGCAACCCTCATTTTTGGAAAAAACCTAATAGGCAAGTAGAACTCATCAAGCGCTATCGAATGGACTAACTCTTTTTATATTTTGCTCTATTTTTCATTCATTCTATGGAGTCACTCACATGAAAGAATTTTTGATTTTTCCGTCGTCTGATGCACTAGTTAACCTAAGAATTTTATGTATTTTGAATCAGCTTTGAATTCTGCACAAGATGGCTCACTCACTTTTTCAAATTGTTGATTTTCATTTTTCTCGAAAATTTTCTCCATTTGAAAAGTCAAAAACTTTTTCTCCATAGATTTCTATGAAAGATACACTGTTCGATGCAGAATTTTACGCTGATTGCGAATATCAAGTTGATTTTACTAAATCTGGTTAAAAAAACGGAATTTTTAACGAAATAAACTATCTGTATTGGAAAAAACAGAATTCCGTAACGACGTATATTTTTCGATTTTTATTCGATTGCATGATCAATTTCGAAAAACAATTAGATAGTTTCAAAGCTAGTGGAAACTGCACAACGTTCATCTAAAACATTTCTTTCCATGTTGCATTGATTCGTAGAAATAATCGAAATTATACACACTACTAAAAATAAATTCCGTTTTTGTCCTTCCGTAGCGACATCTATTCTGCTTATAACTTCGTTCGACTGGACAAAATTGATTAAAAATTTTTTGGTACTAGAACAGAAGATTCTTTATTAGTGATAAAAGTTTCAAGGCTCCAGGTTTAGTCCTTTTTAAGTTACGGTTCTTAGAACGCAAATAAATGAAACGCTTGGTCGTGCCGTAGATATATCGCTCTTTAACCCTTGTCGGCTGCTCACGGGTTTAGTTGGACCCGCTAGGAAAGGCATCGAAAAGTTCGATGATTTTTGTTTGATTCAGACTTGTCATATATCAATCAACAGTTCCGCTTATGTTCTCTCTGATCGCGAATATGCCAGCAGTTTTACCAGCGTATGAAAAAAATATAGAGAAGTAATAATAAACACAAAATGTAAGGTGGGTCCAATCGGACACCCAAACAACTGCCAAGGGTTAAAATTTGCAAACATTGTTCATTTATTGTTTTTGTTTTTTTCTGTATTTTAGTCATTTTATATTGAAAAATTTGGCCGCAATTTTGTTGAAATAATTAAAGATTCAAATGTTGTTAATCGTTCAAGTTTAGATTTATCAAATAAAGTAAGTTTCAGTTTTATTATTATTGCAAATAAAGCAGAAAATAAAAATGAATCTCTCGCACTGTTCTTGCACAAACTGAATAAACTACATAGTAACACACTCAAACACACATTGTAAAAAGCAGAAAAAACCAAGAAATAATAATAATAATAATAATAATAGTAATAATAATAATAATAATAAATAATAATCATCATCATCGAAAGAAAAAAAAGAAAAGAACGAATAAATAAATTAATCATACATTTCTTGCTCCTGATTTTCTTACTTCGGCATCAGTGGTGCCGACGAGTGCCTTTCCAGTTGCTGTTCTCTCACTTATTTTTGGATCTACTTCTTTTATTGTACCTTTTGTTTTACCAGGTTTTTTACGCAATAAGAAATAGAGAACAGCTATAATGAGGCCAAGTGCACATAAAGCCATTAGTACAATTAATAAAATTTTTGGGATTGTCCAACCTAAAAATGAAATAAATAAAGAGAAAATTGTTGATTAGAAATAAGATTAGTGATTGTCATCTAAATTATGAAATTTATGTCAAATGAATGTTTAAACACGATATATTGAAAAAAATATGTTTGAAATCTCTTTAAAAATCTATAATTTCTTAATTTTCCATGAAGAAAAAGAAAAATGAATAAATAAGTAAAAAGTAGAAGTAATAACAAAAAATATTTATGCTATATATGTGTGTATATATAAGAGTCGACGATAATAAATTACAATAAAATGATTCTTTTTCAAATTTTATTCATCATCAGTTGAAATCAACTCGTTTCAAGTGAGAAGAAGAAGAAGAAGAAAAAAATTGGAGATTGAAATCTTGATATTCTATTAATAGTTTACATCTCATATATTTTTATGAAAGACACAACTGTATCCAAATAAAGAGTTGATTTTTATTCGTGTCTTATGTTTGTATATGACATATTAAAGTCAGATTATGAACTTGGATTGATGCTACCTTCTCTAATTAAATTGAATATTGACTGACTGATATATATCGTTGATTAATCTGATGTAGAATTTTTATATTAAAAATAATCATATTTCTAGTAAGAAATATAAGATTTCTAATGTAGATTCATTCACTCGTCTTAGATTCTCATATTATTTTGAAGAGTTACACTTATTCTCTAATTCTTTCAAGGTTATTATTTTCTTTTTTGTGCCTATTTTAAAACGAAACTTGGAACAAAAAAATTATTGATCAATTCTTTCTCTAATTATTAGCATTTATATTTTCATACTTAATCTAAAATTGTTAAGTCTTACGATTCTAAATCTATTTATAATAACTAATTTTCAAAGCAAAGCGCCCTTTTTGTTTTGTTATTTTACTTAATTCAACTTTTTATTTTAAGTTTTCTATCCATCAATGCACATCGATTCTATTAGTTTTCTATTTCGTACGATAGAGAAATGTTAAGACAGAAAATCGATAGGAAATTATCTCTTTACTCTTTTCTTATATTAGAAGTCGGAAATCATTGTTCTACACTTCTAACTAAAGTCTTTGAGGGATTGATTTTTTCAATTTCGATTTCCATGCCATTGTGGCTAAATGAAACTCGATCACAATCCTATCAAATTTCTAAAAAAAAAAAACAAAAAAAAGAAAAAAAAAAAGAAACAATTTTTGTTTTTTTCATTAACAAAAATGTAATTTAAAAAGAAAAAAACATTAGTTGGAAAAAAATATGACAATGACTAGGTCTACGATAGGGATTTTTTCAACTTTTAAAAGAAACATTTCTGTTTGTCTTTTTTTTGTAAAATAATCCTAGCCTAAACAATTTCAATTTCAATCTTGATTCAACAGGACTACTACAACTATAAACATGTATTTACAAAAAGACAAATTGATGTCTCAAGTTCTCTAATGGTTGTTGTACTTCATCATTATTATTATTATTATTAGTTGAATTTATTGACACTATTTTATCTTAAAATAATCTTTTGTACCGTTTGACTATTTTTTTTATTTTATTTTATTCTCATTTATTCTCTATGATAGATGGAGAAAAACGAATGATGACAACTTGTAAAAATCTTAGCATTTTTTTTTAGAATACTCATAAACCACAATTTTCTTTTCTTTTTTTTTTAATTGAGAACTATGTTACGTATTCTTGACGTTAAAAATAAACATTTGACTGTATACACCTCTATGTCTTAAACAACATCTCAACTGATTTGGATGTTATTTATGACCTTCAGACATATATATATATATTTTTTTTTTTTCTTCTCGCTCTTCTCATCTAACTATGAGACTATACAGGTGAATTGTTAGTAACAAATATCTGTCTTTATTTGACCTTAGTTTCGAATGTGTATATATGGATCTTTATAATGTTAGTTTTTACGCATCATTCATTCATGCACGATAGTTGTACATATCAAGTATAGACTAGATCATATTTAGTACAAACAATATTTGTTGATCTTCAAAACAAAAAAAAAAACAAAAAAAACAAAAAAAAGAAGAAAAGAAATAGAAAAAAAAAGAAAAAATTTATAATATCTACTAGTCTGATGATGATGTTAAAATGATGATAAGAATGTGTCATGTCAAATCTGTTACCAGATTATAGAGAATAAATAATGATGAAAAACAAAACGTTTCATACATTTCTTTGATATTCAATAACAGAGAAAAAAAAAAATATATTATTTTTTAATTAGCTCAATGCCAAATGAAATAATTGTTAGCATTTTGACAATATCTATTGAGAAAATGTTTTCTCATTTTTCTTTTTTCTTCTTCTAACTGTATGGTTAAAAAATTATACGAATCATCTTATTATTGAGAAGATGATGTGATCATTTAAAGTCAATCTTCTAATTAAAAGTGGACTTTATATTAATGCTACTTTAGAACAATATGAAAATTTCTCGGAAACAAGTATATTAAAAAGTCGCGTGTTCTATTCATATTGAAGAAAAATAAAAAAAGACAAGGAGATGAAGGAGAAAGAGCTTTGGGTGATATTAAGATTATTAGATGAGACAAAAAAATAAATTTTTAATTAACATACCGCTAAAAAATGATGTTTTTGGATTATTCTTTGTTCCACTCGCTATTTCTTTTACTTCATCAATAGTTCCATTTATAACTCGATTGGTATATTTGGCAATTGTTGCTGTCGTTTCACTTATCGTATCAAATATATTATTATTTGGATTATTTGGATTATTTCCATTATTAATTGCATTATTAATTGCATTATTTGCATTATTAATTGCATTATTTGCAAGACTATCTTGTGATAATATATCAGATCCCTGTTCGATATCATCAACAACCATATTAACAAAATATGTGTCCGGATCATTATCAGAAGATGGTAGCTGTGGTTCATCCATTACTGTTATTGTTGTTTTAAACGATTTTTTTTTTAACGAAAAGGTAATTTTATTTCTACGTATATAATAAGAATTAAAATTAATTAATTAGACTATAATAAACAATAAGAAAGAAAATCCTAAAAAAAAAGAAAAAAGCAAATTTAGGTTTATCATAATACTTTCAACAACATAAAAAATGTCTCTAATGAATTGATCTCTTTCTACATATCTGTGATGATAACGTATAAAAGAGAAAAATAAAAAAGAGACAGAAAATAAACGACAGATATAGAGAGAAAGAGAGAGAGCGAGAGACAGTCGAGTCTATAGCAAAATAATTTGATACAAATTACGAAATAAAATATTGTTTTCCTACGATATCGATCAACATAATCCTAAAAAATATCGTCTAGTCTACTCTACTTCTACAGAAGCAACCGTTTGTTTCTATCATTTAAATATAAAACATTAAAAAATAAAAAAAGAAGTCGATTTTATTCTTTTTATTATTATTAATAAAATAACTATTTAAAATTCTCTATTTCAGGCATATAATTTCAATTTTATTTTTAAAGGACATATATAGTTTTTTTTTTCAAACAATAAAATAAAATATATTATTTTGATTGATTAAGTGTTCGAGCTCTTGCAACATATTTCTTATTATAATTTATAAAAAAAAAAAAAAAAAATAATAAAAATCAAATAAAATATTTTATAGAAATAGAAAGTTTACAATTCATCCATTGTTTTAATTCTATTTTCAAATAGACACAAGATTTTTAGATCTGATGACTATATTTGTGTGTGTGTCTATAATTGACATCTTTCAAGTTCAACGTGTTACTTCGATAGGGAAAAACAACAACATGCTGTTAAACGATAGAAAAAAAAAATAGATACATATCATTTTGCCTAATTTTTCTTCATTTTCTTCTTCTTCATTTTAAAAATCCTACCTTTGCGATATAGATCTGGGAAAAATGAGAATTATTTCTTCTCAATATTATTTGCAAAAAAAAAAAAAAGTGAGAAAAAGAAGAAAAGAATACATAAGGAATATCTTCTTTTAATAAGAGAGTACGAGCGTAAAAAAAAAAAGAAGAAATCTCTAAAAAGTTTCCTATCTGCGTCTCGATACATCATTTATTTTTTATTTGTTTTTTAAAATGTTTTTCTTTGTCTGATCGACGATTATTTAAATACGGATTGTGTGTGCGGTTTTTTCTTCTTCTTCTTCTTCTTCTTCATCCGTAAAATGTGTAGAAAAAAATTAAAAAACAAAAAAAAAATTTTCCTTGTATTTCTTTTGCCAGTAATACCAGTGAAGAAATCATAAAAAAACAGAAAAAAATCATATGAGACAAAATAGAAAAATGAGAAGAGAATCTATGTGGTTACTTAAAAAATGCAAAACAAAAACAAAGTTGATACACATACAAACACTAGTATCCTCTTAAAGATTTTTAGGTATTGTCCAATTAGTTTCTCTTTTATCCTTGTTGTCCAGACACTTTATGAAATAACATTGTTAATGAGTATTAGAGTACACTTATGTTAGATAAATAAATCTCCAATGTAAAAAAAAAACAAAAAAAGAAAAAGAAAAACACAACAGTAAACCACAAAAGGTAAAAAGGTATTCTGAACTGTGTTTTTTTTTTCAAGCAAAAAAAGTATTAAAAAATAAAAGAAGAAAAGTCTGATTAAAACATTTAACAAATAGAAAATATATATTTCACTCGATTATTTGTAGTACAAACAGTGTGAAATTGAAATTAATATGAGAAAAACACGTTTTATGGAAAGTAATGACATGTTCCATGCTTTTAATGAAAAATACTTTTTTTTTTCTTATTTTTTTGAAATTTTCTAATATAGAAGAAGAAGAAGTAAAAATAGAAAGATGAAATAGTTATAGTTTAATCGATATGTCTATGTCAAATGTCAGATATTTTAATAGCATACAATGGAAAAACAAAAAAACAATTTATATAAACTGAAAATGGAATTAAACTGTTATATATCTATTCATGATTACTAAATAAGAAAGTTTTTTGTTTGCTTCATCATCTCATATTTCAAAAATAAATGACACTATTAATAATCATAATAAAACGAGCGATAAAAGCATATTTGTTATATCATTTTTAATATTCAGTAAGGTCTCTTTTCTGTTTTTTATGTGATGATTTTTTTCTCGAAAGATAGATATATATTCTAATATAAATATATTAATCACTCGATTTTATGATTGACATTGTATGACAGATGATGACAGAGAATTGTTGAATGTTATAACAATAGACAAAAACACCACCTTGACCATTAATGGAATATTATCTTAATTGCATTGTATTATTAAATATTGTGATATGAGAAGACGAAAAAAAAAAAAAAACGGGAGAAGATATATAATATCTTGGAATTGTCTATGGAGATGATGTCTTTTATTTTGTTTTTTCTTCTATTCCTGTTGTTTTTTGTATGTATATATGTGTATATATGATAATGTCATAACTTTCACTTGAATGAATATGACTTGGCGTTGATAACACGACTGTTAGAAAATTATCTCATCAGCCTTCATTTCAACATCATAGAGAAAAGAACAAAGAAAGGGGAAGTTTTATCCGAAATATAGATTAATTGATATTTAGTTAATGTCAAAAAAAATCGAGATAAGACAATTTTGAGAATTAATTAAAAATTCGAAAAAAAAAAAATGTTTTTTTTTTTGTATTCTATCTATGTGTGCATCGATACACTCAATTTCTCTATAAAAATATAAAAAAAACGAAGAAAGTTAACACCTGCTAATAGAAAAAAAATAAGAATAAGAACAGGTTTTTGAATTCTAAGGTCATCACTAGTCCTTATTACATTCTTATTAATAGTTATCTACTCGTCATCATCACACATATTTAGACCATTGAAAAGTTGAAGAAAAAAATTAGATAAAATATAAGATATCCTCGTTGACAGAAAAAGCACTGTATATTTCATATATACTGTACAAAAGATAGACCTAGATAAAACAACATACAAGATTTTGAATTGAGTTTTCTAATAAAAAGATCGAGTTTTCATTTGGTAAAGTGTTGAAAGTCAACTAGCTAGTTCACAAAACAAAACTAAAAATGAAACGTTTTAAGAGACACGTGTATTTACCTCGTTTGTATTTAAATAAAAGTTTACCTATTGATCATTGAAATTTCATCTTTTAAGATTGACAAAATGATTAGACTGCGCGTTTTAGTTGAGAGATACGTAATAATGCTGCTATTGCGTAAATAGATTGTACCCTTCCACATTTAATTAGAAGGTTAATTGGTAGTACCTATTTGAAATTACCTTCTGATTGTCGTATCTATTCTACTAAATTTCTCTACTCAGATTCAAACTATGCATACATACATTAACCAATGTATTTAGCTAACACTTACCTTCGCACACAAACACACTCTCATTTTTTTTTCTGATTAGTGTAATTATTTCTCACACAAAAAAAAAAGAAAACCATCAAAAAAGGCAAAACTATTTTTTTCTTTTCGTAGTCGATGTCTGTGTGTGTGTATATGTCTGTATATATATATATATCAGTGTCTCAATTAGTCTACGATACAATGTTTATGTATCGGAGTTAACAAAAAAGCAAAATTGATGTGAATTACTTATAGTCATTTATATTTTCTTTCTATATATTAACGATTGGTCACGTTTACATTACAAATATCGAGAGAAAACATACTCAAAGTCGGTTTTTTTTTTATTGGGTTATTTACTATAACTATTTAATGTATGCGTTGATAAATGAAAATCGCTGTTGCATACTACTACAAGGTTGCAATGAAAAAAAGAAAAAAAAAGATATATCTCAATTGTGCGGTTTGAATTGTTTTTTTATTTTTTCTCGTTTCTTTCTTCTTTTTGTCACTATTAGAATAATAAATAATAATAGCAATACACACAAAGACACACAAATACACACACACATTACCTAAACGAACGATGAAGAGGAGGAAGAACTCTAATCTTCAAGTAAATCTGGAATAAAAGGAAAGCACAACCCGCAGAGGAAATTAACTCGGCTTTTTTCCTTTTGATTTAATGATGTTCTAAGACATCTTTTTTTCTTTTCTTTTGATGAAATATCTACATTTGTTTGTCTGTTTGTTTATTTTTTGTTTGTCAAGTACGAGCAGAGATTATGTTAATCTCAAATGAAGGTCATCGCATTTTGATTCAATTTTCGATGTGTTTACTATATATTACTCTACCGACACTTTTCCGTAAAGATATTGACAAACGTCTAGGCGAATTACATGACGCGCTTTTAATTGGTTTAAGCACCTTCCAAGAATAATCTCCATTCAAATATGAATGGATTTATATATATAATCGGTATAAAATGCTGAATTAATATCCTACAGATAAAATACTATCTGTTATGATCCTTGAAAATTGTTTATATGTGCCGCATCACGTTTATAGAGAATATTGAGATATCAAGAATTTATAACTAATCTTGTCTATCAGCTGAAAAATTCATTTACAACGTATTGTAGTTTTGTAATGTATAAACCAACTAAAATACGCTTAATAGGTTCTAATAAATAAAATAAAAAATATACTAATCTGAAATAACAAGGTAATCTTCTTCTATTAATATTTCTGACACGTCTCTTAATGGATTTTTTTGATTTATTTGAAAAAATGTTCTAGTGCTTTTATCATCAGGTTATGCGTCAAAATTTTACATTTGATTAATGACTTTAGTCAAATTTTAAATAAGACGGTGTAAAATTCTATGTTATAAGTATTAGAGATATTAGAGAGTAAAATTTATACCGGGAATAAAAAGTATGTATAAACTTAACAAAAACGTGTATTTCATTCTTTGATTAATGATACAGTTATTTAATAGAAAAGAGTATGTTGAGCAATTTTTCTACTACCTGCTGGATACACATGATCACATAATAGTTTATTTTAGTAAGTAAACAAAATCATTTTTTTACCTGTTGAAGAATAATTCTATGAGTAATACATTTATCCGAAGCCCTGCTGATTCGAACTCGTCGCGTACGCATATTTTTTTTTAACAATTTTCATAGTCGTACCTGAAGAGGCAGGCCCTCGACTTAATATAGATTTTTTCCATTTCTTTGCTATTTTTCTGTGTTTGAAATAAATAAGCAATACGATGAGAAATATTAATAGTGAGGATGTATTTAATCATCGTTTACTAATTGTGATTTACAGCGTTGTTTTTGTTATCCGATGATGCATGGTTGAGTAAGGTTTGAAAGAGAACTAAAGAATCACTCCTAAAAGACTGTTTATTTGTTCTAAACTTATATTTCTTCGTCTCACACTAAAAATAGTCGTCGACGCTTCACAATAAAACTAGTTAGGGCCCCTCTCCATTAAAAAAAAGTCGATTGTGAAATTTATATGTGGTTGGATAATCCAACGTATACCTTGATAGAGGTAACATTCGCTCTAAATTTGGTTAAGTTCGATTATTTCCTCTCGAAAATAGATTTCTGAGAGTGGATAGATAGATTTCTTAATATAAAAAAAACCTTTCATTCTACAGAAGCTTTCCTTTTCCTTTAAGACCACATAAGTGTGGTAAATTAAGAACCTTTGAGATCTCATTATTCAATCACAAAAAAAAGCGAGTTTTGTGAATATTATTTATTGTATAGACGGCGTCATTTCTTGGCTTTCTGGCATTAAAAGAGAGAAAAATAAGTCTTTTGGTTTTATTTTTTAGTTTTGTCTTCTTTTCCGGTTTTTAACTAAACGACAAAACATTTTTCTTCATTTCTCTTTCGAACGATAGTTAATGTTTTTATTGAATAGACATCATACAATGTCAAAACTTTGTTAAAAAGAACATCGAAAAAACGTCAACAACTTAATTCTCATGAAAAACTTCAGATTGGAAACCTCCATAATGAAATGACTGGCCTATCTAAAATGCTGTTCAAACATAATAGAGTGTCTGAAAACAACTATAAAATTATTTCATCCCCTACAAAATAATCTTTAAACTCATTATAAATTCATAAGAATTGCTCTCATCTAAAAACACACATATTTAGAAAAGGTTTGTAAAAGACATAACATCATCATTCAAGAGAATCCCTCACATGTTCCTAAGCGAATGTTCTGAGATAAGTCTAATTTCTGAGAGAATGTTTGGTACCTTCGGGCGTAGGAGATTATTTCCTTGTTTGTCAAAAAATGCTCCTTTGGACAATTTGATGTGAAAAAGAAGACCGATATCACTATAGAAGATTCTCTTTAAATATCCGGCTTTATTTTCCGTTCCTTTGCGAGAGAGAAGAGAGAGTACTCATAAAATTGAGAAATTTGTTATTTGGAAGAGGATGATGAATTCAAATTTTTGTAAACGCTGTTTAGGATCAAATGACCTATTTCCGTCCTTCAATGCCTTTAAATACTTCAGTCTATTTATTTCGTGGTATAACAGGTCATATATTTTCAGTACTCTTGTTTCAAAATCTTTGATGAGGAGCAAGCAGCTAGTTTTCGAGTGTCATTTCTTCTTATTAGACATAAATGTAGACCGATTGAGTCTAGTGCTAAAATCTGGTATAACAACTCTCGTAACTACTATCTCACTAGTATGATCAAAAGCAAACATTATCGTAAAATCTATACAAACGTATGCTCTGCATGCATATAAACCTTTTAAATAAAGCAAAATACAATGATTCAACAGTATCACAAGAACAGCTTGCATTATCAATAAAATATTTTATAACTATAGATATCACGTACAAATGAATCTTTCTTCAGCAATATCAAAAGAAATCAAGACTTTTACAAAAACATTTTCTGTGAGCAATAATAGTAGCAATAGGAATGCAGATTATTAGAGTCACCACATAAGTGTGACAATCTCCTTCTATCCATTAGAGATATTCAACGTGTAGCAATTATGATCAGGTGATGAAAATAGAAGCATTCAATGGTAAAACATCTGCATTTCTTATCTTAAATTAACACTCTCTTTATTTGTACATAAAATATACGTTAGAGTTTCACCAAAGAAAGAGTTATATACAGTTGTTATACCAGATTTCAGCATTAGACTCAATCGGTCTACGTTTAAGCTTTTTTTAATATCAAAAGAAATGGCAATAAAGTAGGATAAAATCTTTTTTTCATTGAAAATTAGGTGTATCAAACTATTAAAAATTGATACATCGTCTTTAAATAAGTTTTAGTTTAATAGTAATAGAAATATTTAACATGTGTGTAAGGATGTTTTTTATGACAGTGCACGTAGATAAGAGATAAATGATAAAGTGATTACTTTCTACATGTACCAACTGTTGTTATAGACGATTACGGAGTAGTGATAGCAGTTTACTTTTCTTTTGTTCGCTATCAAGGACATGAGTTATTTATTAGTAAAAACAGCTTGAATTTTTACTCTTCGAATATAACATCGCACCAGTTGTTCTTAAACAAATTTTTCGTATGGCAAACAATATTTCATGTGCAGAGTTTGTTACGAATTTACTTAAAATAAATTTTACAGAAAACCGAAAAAATAGGTATTAACATCAAACATATTTACGATCTATTTTCAATGGATATTTTTTTGAGATTGTGGGTGATCTATTTCTAACGAAACTCTTATGCTTCGATGTACAACTTTGAGAGTCAACTATAAAGTCTTTGCCAAATTAACTTAAAAAGAAAAATTTGTCATGATAATTTATTATAGTGATTATGAAGAGAAAGAAACAATTAACGAGGGAATCATCCCAAGTGTCCAATACATGGTTCAATGTAATTTTTCATGCTGATTACGAATATAATACCCCTTCATACTCATATAGCCTTCGGAGTGAATCTTCCGAAAACTAGTCTCTAGAGATCCATCTTAAAATCTAAGAGGAATAGATTTTAATTTGTCTATCGTATAGAGCATGTCGAGTTATACGTATGGGAAAACCTTCAAACATAATGATAGAACTTTGACTGTTGAAGGAATTCACATCCCGATTACTGGAGAACCTTGATTTCTCAACTTTTATTAGAGTAAAATTCCTTCAAATCAGCCAGAGTTCTATATAGAATCGTGTATAAATCGTGTATAGTTTTACTGAACTCAAAAATCTCAAAATAGTAGTAAGATTCATGAAAATTTTTGTCATACTCAGATTTAGTTTACCAATGATCTATAATCAATTTTATTCTAATTTTAGGCTTATATTCAAGTAACATATGTTGAACCTTATTTTGATACATCAGAATTACAACGACGTTTAACACATTTTGAAAAAAGCTATGGCCTCAGTATGTTCTGAATTTAATTTAATATCTATATTTTTATTTATAATTTATTACATTTTCTCTAGAACGTTTCATGTATGCCACTCCTTTTACAATGGATGGACGAGCTCATGGTGGACTCAATGAACAATACAAACGAAAGACAATATTAACCACAGAACGAGCATTTCCATATGTCAAAACACGAATATCTGTTATTGAACGAGAACAAGTATGAATAATAAAAAAATATGCTAAACTGTGATTCTCAATTGTTCATTTTATTTCCTGTAAACGAATTTATCATTATTTTCTTCTATATTTCAGTTAATCTTGACACCAATTGAAGTTGCTATTGAAGATATTCAAAAGAAGACCGATGAATTAAAAGTGTCCACAACGCAAGAGCCAGCTGATGCTAAAATTTTACAAATGGTCATTCAAGGGTGTATTGGTACTACAGTAAACCAAGGACCATTAGAGGTTGCATTGACGTTTCTCACACCGGTTGTTGAAGGAAAAGAACAGCCAACAATACACCATAATAGAATTAGACTATGTTTTAAAGAATTTACAAGACGGTAAGTGATACCGGCAAGGATTAGATAAAGAAAAGATCCTTTTTCACTATTTGTTTGTTTTTAGTTGTGCTGAGGCATTGAAACGAAATAAAACATTAATTGGACCAGATCAACGCGAATATCAAAAAGAATTGGAGCGAAATTTTCTTCGATTTAGTGAACGAATACAACCATTAATCTCTTGTAAACCAGTTCGAAAAGCAAAAAGGTTTGAGAATATTAAATGACTTTTTTATATCCAATACAGACTAGACTGTATTCGACTTTAGTCTAACATTGCCATTGATAGTCTATTTGACTAAAATAGTTTTTTTAATTTAAATAATAGATAGCGCAGATACATATTCAAGAGCCTACAGACGATAATTCGACGGAAATCGCAACTAATCTATCCAGTAAGCAGTGTTTGTTTGACAAAAAATGTTTGACTTCTTGAGGTCCTCGTGGATAGAGAGCATAGTTAACTATGTTTAATAGTAAAATCAGGTAGACATTCAGATAAAAAGTGAAGTAAAACCATTTGCTTCTAATTAGTGGATAATAAACGTCAACGTCTGAACCATCATGTAGCATATTAGCATTGGTTAAAAGAAATAGATCACAATAGGCTAGTGCGTCTAGAAAATTTATTTTGCCTCCTTGACATAGTTCGAGAGTAAAAATAATGTCAAGTATGAGTGTAAAATAAAGAGTCACATATTGATGAAAGAGCTTTGAAATTTGAAGTTCGATTACAGTTCAAGACATTTAGAGTTCGATTTAAGTAAAAATAAATATATAACTCTACCTAAAAAGTTTTTCGACCAGGCGTATTCAGTATAATCAGTTCGCCTCTTGTCGTTTCTATCTGATCTCGCTCAATTGTGCCCAGCTGTTCATCTATCTATTGGACATCTGTCCTGTTAGTGAAAAGTGGCACTTCTTTTTCTATGATTCTCTGGAGGATCTACGAAATACCCTAGTTTTCACGAAACGTACCTTTTTTTCTACGGAAGAGTATTTTTAAATCAAAACTAGGATACAATCGTGTTGTGTACGATTTGTGAATGCGATACGTAAGCAGGGAATCGATATTGCCTAATAGAAGTGTATCGATTAGTTTAGAGGTGCGAATGAAAGTTTAATCCTGAAGGTTTAATATCTTCAGGAGCTTTTTAATAAACTGATCATCTAAATTTATAGCTGAAGTTGTTACTTCATTATATGTTTGACGATAGATGTACAGAATACACTTGGTACCTGTTCATTAAGCCTGTAGGATAAATAATGAAAAAAGTTCGAGTTTTTTGCTCAACTTCGTCGATCAATGGACGATAACCGGTAGTGATCTACTTGTTGGAAATCGAATAGGAGATGCATTACAGTACTAATGGAACATCATTCCTACTTTGGAATGACTACAAATACGATCTACGAATCTCGAGATAAGTTTGCCAGAAAAACGCCGTAACTTGGGTGGTGAGGTTCTATAAAAAAAAACGAATGGGGTGAAAGTTTTCACCACGTGACATCAGGTAAAAATCAACTAAAAAAATTTGCAAAAACTGATTCTTTTTTACTTTTTAACATAGTTTGAATGATATTTAGCAATACTAAGACAGAAATAAGTGCATGCACCAGTAAAAATGAACATGTGCAAAAGGAGGCACAGTTAAGTTTGTCAATCAGATACTACCATTCGACTCAGTTCGTTAACTAGCCGAAGAATGCTGATTCCGAATATCACCATGAATGCTGCTGTTAGGTCTTCAAAGACCGGTCTTCTGGAAAACCAGTTTTCGAGAAACTCTAAAGAGCAACCAGAAGCTGTCTTAATGAGGCGTAATTGTAGTCCATAAATTTCTGATTAAAACGAGGCATCTCCCAGCTCTACACGACCTTTCTTTGCAAAGTTATAGAGTTTACAAGAAAGCCCTAAATTCATTTTTCGTTTTTC
>CAJNOQ010004586.1:0-17171 GCA_905250885.1 Didymodactylos carnosus | reverse complement strand
TTGCTTCTGCTTGTAGAAAGTTCTGCTCAAGTCTTGGCTATTGAACAGCGAAAAGGTCTCTATCTCATTCCTATCAAAAGTTATTCAAAAAGTGGCTGACTGTCTTGTATTTTGGAACGCATAGTAGACACGAGTCTTGAGGCACCTAGATGTCATGTATACGCCTTGATATCATCTAACAAAGTACATTTTGTCTGTGTATTCAAATATTTATTATCATAACAAGTGATGTCTTATTTTTTGCGACAAAGTGCTTAGAATAGTGTGTGCAGTATACTAACAGCATCTTACTCTAGTACCTCTGAATTATGATTGAGTTTTATTTAAAGTGTAGCCATCATTAAGTATTAACAGATCATTATCGATAGCTGGTTTTTGATTTACAAAACCTATTATAAACCGCATTAGTAAAGAATTGAAAAATAAGTTATCACCCGTTTTTTCCTTTATACTAAAAGTAGTTGGAAAAGAAATTCCAAATAGTGAGGCACATGGGACAACAGTTTATGCCGATGTGAAAACAGATAAATGCATGTTCGTGAGTGACAGGTATTATAGTACTTGGCTTATCTCTATAGAGATGAGCGCGAACACGATTTTCGAGTAGAACATTATAAATGTTTTTCCGCTCTTCAAAATGTTGTACGTAATGACTAAACTTTCCACTTTTGTGGGAACTTTTAGAAAAATCAGCCTCCAGCCCGACAACTTCATATCCATACCCAATCTACGGATTATATTGCACGTCCGTAGCAAGTACCCGCGCGTATGTGTAAAAATTATTTCTCTTGTCTAAGGATGACCATTTTCATTATTTCTTATTTTAAATTAGTTTTACATGTATAACAATAGGTAAAAACAGTTTTAGAAAAAATGCTCGTGCATGATACTAAATGTTAACAGCTTCTAAACACTTTGTTGTACATGAACACATCTTGTGACAACATTTTTCATTTTTCTGGCATGTTGAATCATTATCACACAACTTTTCAATCATATGAGGTTGACAGACGATATGGCGACGACAATGGATGGGAAAACGTGATCCAGGACATTGTCCTACATAGAAAGACAGTTAACTTCTGAACTGTATGTCACCGTTAGAATTAACAAATATAGAATTCTTCGTCTTACCAGCATGAATTGTATCATTAGCCGATCGTTCTGACGTTATTTCTCTTGCATGTAAACCAAAAACACTCACCAAAGCAATGAATAACAAGATGAACTTCATTTCGAAATGTTTGTCAGTCTCGATATGAAATTTATCTTAAAATAGTATTATCTATGGCGTGACTACGTAACTCTGCCGTACCGTAGTGAAATTTTGACGTTTTATTCTTCTCCTAGTTTTTTAATAAAACAACTCTCAGAGCTGTGCAGCATATACAACGATCGAGCAAACTTTTCTTTATCAAATGAAATTCGATTTCTGCGTGATCTTTTTTGTTTAGAAAATATAAAGAAAATCCTAAACGCTACTTTTTTTAAATAAAGTTAGAAAAGAATATTCCGTATTTTCTTGTATTTTCTAAACAAAAGATCACGCACAAGCCGAACACATTTCATTTGATTCAGAAAAGTTTGCTCGACCGTTGTATATGTTGCATAACTCTGAAAATTGTTTCATTAAACAGCCATAAAGAAAAATAAAACGTCAACATTTCGTCACGAAATTTCACTCTGGTGACAGAGTTACGCGGCCACGTCGTGTAGTAGAACAGACTAATCTTACCTCTGCTCAATGTATCGATATCTCGATAGTATATGGTTATAGGTACTTTAATGGTGAGAAAATTTAAATATGTCCTTTTAATCAGTGTTATTATTCGTTAGAATTATTTTTTTTTTAGCTTTTCTATTTTATAGTAGTTTGAAATTAATAGGACCTAGATATGCTGCGTATTCGCGTATTTATAGTTAATTCGTCTAACCGAGTGCATAAAGGGCACTATTTTTTATACCAGTTACAAAATCTAGATACATTTCACGTACTCTAAACATAAAAAAAGATCGATATTGATACCTATAATCGGTTGTTTGGGTATCGAGTAGTAATTATTTGAAATACTATTAATTCTCCGAATGCTGGCGACTTGTAATCACGAGAAATGAGTTCAGTCCTACGCCTCTGTGAATAAGCCGAGATCAGTGTCTAGTGGACTCTGGAGAAGCTAAATAAAACGTGCTATGAGAGAGAATCACCAAACCTGTGTCAAAGGTAATTGTGAAGGCGATATTGTATCTCTTTAATATGTATTTAATATAAACAGAAAATAAAAATAACAATGAAATAGTTTGAATATATATATAAAAACGAAAAAGAGTAAAACAAAATCTGTAGACCGTTTTATAAATAGACAAGAAAGAAGATCAGTAGCATCCGTTTGTTTGAGCAAAGAAAAAAGGAATAAAATGTATGTATGAATATATGAGTCAATTGCAACTTTTTTATACAATTGATGAAAAAAACTGAAAGTGATCCTATTGAAAATCTAAAAGGTGCATTTTGTTGCCCGTTATTCACTGAGTCTGTGGTACAAATTTCCCGACTATCACGCCTCAGGAAGCTGAGATAAAAGAGACGCAGAGTTACGACTACTCTTCTAAGGACTAACAATATCCCAGATCTCAGGCGGTATACGGCCGTAAATGTTGAAATGCGGCAAAATACGCTGCACCGATACGGTGCCAACATCGTTGCACCGTAAATGGCTTTTGGCGTAAATGGCCAGGAAATTTTTAGAGGTGAGTTTGAATAGAATTGGTTTTTTAATCTGTTATCATCGAGAAAAAATATATAAGGACGACATGAATGATTACAAGAGTATCGGAGCATAGATAGGTGAAAAACTTTCTTTCTCTTGTTTCACTCCTATAGAGAGTCGGGAATGTTCTTTTCTCCCACTCAAAATAGACTTATTTCGTATCTTTCCACTAAAGAAAAATTTAGTAATATCAGGCTAAATCTCCTAATTTCTGTTAGGAGTTTCGTGATATTACTTTTTGCAAGTCTGATTGCTTTTGGGCATGATCTGACTTGACGAAAAGTCATGTCAGGGTACTTTCAAAAACAAATCAGGCAAAATGCTGCAGATTTTTTTCTATTGGGTCCCTGTAGTCATTATTACGTCTCTAAAAAGACTATTGTTTTTCCTCTAATTGTTGTAGAAATCTCTTTTTAGATGCTGTTCGTATTAAATATAAAATTAGTGAACAACATTTTGATCATTTTTATTCAAAATTATTACGTAAAAAATTAAGTGATTTTCTTTATCGAGAAGGTGTTCGGGGGAAGAAGAACGAAGTTGAAAATACAAAAACATTACCAACAGCAATCACTATCAACGAGAACCATACCAACCACCAGTGACGACCAAAATTAAGCATAACAACAGAAACAATCAAAACATTATCTGTATTACTAGTCAAACTATTTCAAAATTGCAATTGTGATTTTTCACTTTTTGCTAACGTTTCGTATGTGTTTTTACTTATATGAATATGAGAGAGACTCATGAGAGAGATGTTCATATGAAAAAACGTGACTATTGCAATAGTCACGTTTCTTCACTCTCTTAAGAGCCATTGCGCGTCACGGACGACCGACGCTGCTCAATCAATTTTTGTATCTATTTGCACAGTAGGTAGCATCAACGCACTTAGGAAGATTTCCAAAAGTTTTTGATTGAAACTTACTTCCTTCAAGAGTTATGGAATTTTTCGTAAAAGCTCTACAAACAGACCAAAATGATAACTATGTAAAAGTGAAGTTTGTTTGTTTGTTTATATCTTTGTCTAGGAAGTGCATCAAGAGACCACATTTGGAGCATAAGTAGTCAAAATCGAGTACTATCTATAGTTAAGAGCATGTGCGAAGATAGATGCACAACAAGGAGCAATCTTATTAGCACGAAGACTTTCGCATAATTTTTTTTAACCTGAAAAATGTGTTATTGCATTTAATATCACTTATATCTATTGTATAAGTGGATCCCTACTATAAACTATGAATTCACTTCGTACAAGTTCCTTGGTTGTTGTACGGATAAGCTGAGAAGAGGATAGAGTATGGAAAATGGCCTATCTGAAGATCGATTTCTCATCCGAAACTTCTGGAAACTTTGGCGCTCATATGCCAATGATCAGTACTCATGTCAGACTGTCAAACTATACTTTCGGATTTATGGCATATTCAACTTCTAGGCAACTTGAATAGGCAATTCACGATACGAAATAAGTCTATTTTGAGTGGTAGAAAGAACATTCCCGACTCTCTATAGGAGTGAAACAAGAGAAAGAAAGTTTTTCAACTATCTATGCTCCGATACTCTTGTAATCATTCATGTCGTCCTTATCTATTTTTTCTCGATGATAACCGATTAAAAAACCAATTCTACTCAAACTCACCTCTAAAAAATTTAAATCTTTTTGGATCAAGTTGTTTTTTAGCGTAAATGTGTGCTGTTGATGATGGTAAAATTGAGGATTTTAATTCTTCTTTTGTATATAATTTTTTAAAACTCCAATAGAAAAAACACTGTAATAGGAACAAAAAAAGGCTTTTATAATATTCACTATTTCATCGGGAAAATTTTCTTTCTCATTTTGATCACGGATGCTTACCCTCCTAGTTTTCTGATTAACAGACGTTAAAATCTTAGGAGAGAAATAATAACCACATAAGACTTCTTTTCTGCCTCAATAGAAACTTTGTCTACATGCTCAATCATAAAGAAAACGCAACTTATGCCTGTTTTCATTGTGTATCGAAAATTACTTTGGATTTCTGTAAGTGTAGAAATGTTGAACCGATTATCAACAATTCTAAACAATGTTTGTGGGCGTTTTGAGGACGACGATGCTGACTGCGCTGTTAATAACTACTTGATGCATTCGAATTCAACATAATCATTTAAGTCCGAATCACATATTTGCACTTATATCTGGCCAATAGTTTGGTGAAACACATGAACACAGGATTTTTCTAATAAATAATTTTTCAACTGATTAATGTCCATATCTTCTTCGATATCTCTTTCTAAATCTAAATGTTTTAGAACTATATTTAATCGAATCAAAAATTTTCATCATTTAAGACAAGGATAGGCCATTCTGGTTTAGAAGCAAAACATCACGGCATATATTGTATAACGAAGCCACAGAGTCGTTGTTTTCTCTTAAACAGCAAAAAACAGACAAAATATCGGTTGAAACGGAAGTTAAACAAACATATAAAAACAGGAACATTACTCTAACGTGAGAACAGCTAAAATATGATTGAATAACTGTATCTCTGACACAACTAACTATGATTCTTTTTAGGGAGCCAGATATCGTTTCTATGAATAAGTTAACAACATTCCCACCGTCCTGCTCCATTAACTTTCGAAGCTGCAGACAAGGAAACGGGCTTGGTAAAACCGATGGAAAAAAGAAAACGTCATAGTGCAGTCTATACACTAATCTGAATGATTATTATAAAACGATTTGCACAGTCTTCTTTCTTTTCACTTAACCCAAAACAATTAAAAATTAGATTAAAAAAGATCTAGCGCAAGGAAATAGTTGAACAAAAATATCCGTTCCACATTTTTGAACTGTTAAAGGCCACACATTGATAATTTTATTTAAATCAAGCAGTTGTGTAACGTTTGCTGTTTTAACGTGACAGGCGTTCAAATTTTTGACCGGTTTAACTATTGATAAGAAAGAACGAAAAGTAAAATTATTATTATTTTGAAAATAAAATGATTCTATTAGTACAAATTGCGGTGTTAAATAAAATAAACTTTTATTAATATATAGTGCATTTTCAACAGCATATCCAATCCCAAACACATCGATTCTTGTGTCAGTTTGATATAATAGTGAAACTGGATCGATCCTTGAATCATTTGGATATTGTTTAAGATTAACCTCATTCAAGCACGGTCATTGTTTTATAGTGGATGGATCTTGGTCTTTTAAAACATAGTGCTTCGTCTAACACTTATTTTCAAAGTATTCTACCCGAGTCACTTCTAAAGTGTCTTCATAATACATATTACGGCCTGTCCACGTAACCGTCGCCTTTTCATGATTCTGTCACAATTTTTGTTGTTTTTTCGAGTCTCTCGGCTCTTGAACGAAAGAAACTCAAGGACCATTTACATCCAGTCTTGTAGAGAAAAGTGAGCTGAACAAAATGTGACATTTTCTGTTTCCGCAGAGTGTCGTGGTTCTCCAATATAACAAAAGTTTTATGAGCCCCATTTTGGCCGACTGTTGATTGGGGCTCGTAAAAATTTTGTTGTACTTGATGATCACTATATTCTGCGAAAACAAAAAATATCAGATTTTGTTCAGCTCCCTTTTCTCTACATGACTAGATGTAAACAATTCCTTACTTTCCTTTTGTTCGAACGCCAACAGACTCACAAAACAACAAAAATCGTGACGGAATCACGCGTTACGTGGACAGGCCGATTACTAAAAGTGTTTTCTTTTTCTGCTTTCTTGGATTGCTTCGAAAAGTACATTCATCCTGGCACTTTCAAAGCGCATTTGTCACAAACTGCTCTTATTTGCAGCAGATTCAGAAGTGATAATTGTCTCTACATTTTAAGAGCGTCGTATTTAGGGACGCGCTTTATAGCAATACACTTTTCATAAAAAACACTTTTTGTAGCACTTTATTTTTTACAGTGTATAGGTGCGCATAATATGCTCTTTGGTGGTTTTTTCCTGATTAACATTTGAGTCAGATTTTCTGATAAACGATTGGTAAAAATATGGATGATGCCATTGAGTAGTGCATCGTCAAACGCTTTCTACCACATCTAATGAAATTTAGAACCAAAATGAGAAATGGCTGGGACATGAGTGCAAAGGATGAGCATATTTGTTTTAGGATCAATTGCGTTTTGAAAGATCCTCAAGTTTTTGATTTGAAAGTGTAATTTCTTCATTCACTTTGACCGCAGAATGATTATAAAATGAAGTAGTTTTAGTTCGAAATTGTACTTGTTATGAATGAAAGACGCTCTATGTGAGACTATAATTTTTTAAACGAAATACGCCTAACCCACACGTTGTTATAGAATAATCGCTGTAATCATCATTCATTGTTGTCAACGAATAACTGAATGAAAATATAACTATAATTATGAGTAATTGTGTCATAAGCGAATCATGTGTCAAACTTGCATTATATTTCGAACGTTCAGTCATTTTCAATTGCAATAGCTCGTCGCTAAGAATGTACTGTAATATTACGTACTCGCTGAGGGGGATATCTATCACCATTCTTTCAACATTTCAATTAAGTTCAACGTTTCTTTGCAAGAGAAGAAAAGGAAAAAGTCTATTAGTCTAGTCACGCACTAGGCATTGTCAAGTTCGGCTTAAACAGTTTTCTTTACTAGACACGCGCGATAATGTGTAGAGAGCTAGGATACTGCATTATTTTGTAATTAATTTTCTTCGCCATCATGCACTCCCTTTCAGATGAGAAAAAAAATGCACGTTGATCACTATTATCATATTAAAATTCGTCTTTACGAAGAAAATCGAGCTTTACTTATGGGAATCTTATTTATATGTTCCCTCGAAAACATCTATATCCATTTATATGTTCCCTCGAAATTCCAGCTTTTCTAAAACGATAAAAATTTTGCAAAAATGTTTACCGCTTCAAAATATTACTCTTGCAAAAAGAAACTTGAATAATGATCAGCAACGACATACCGCAAAGCTCACGATGGACTGTAGTCCACACACATATGAAAGAGAGTGATTAAATACATTAAATAAAGGAAACGAAATAGAAATAAAAGAAGAAACACGCTGAGATGTAAGGCGCGCGTAATTTAAAAATTAAGTACTATTTTATTTTTACTTTCTTATGTATGATTCGATAGAGAATTTGAAGCTGATCGGCAATATCGCCTTCTTAGCCTTCCCAGTGCACGTTTGCGCGTCGAAAAATTGAAAATACAGAAAAGGTCTTAAAAGCCGAAAACTCGCCGAGAACTCGCTTTTTATGCAATAAAAGTATCATATTCAGAGTCAGCGTCAAAAACTGAGCCAAATGCTATATGATTTGAAAGTTTCCGGTGATTTTCATTTTTTGGTGAAAATTTCAGTAAATTTCGAAAAACACAAAACACAAAATTTTCACCAAAAAATGAAAATCACCGGAAACTTTCAAATCATATAGCATTTGGCTCAGTTTTTGACGCTGACTCTGAATATAATGCTCCTATTGCATAAAAAGCGAGTTCTAGTGGAAATTGATAATTACGGGTAGAATTCCGATTTTTTCGCTCCTGATTTAGTAAAAGTGAAATTTTTCAGCAATAAAGTGGAATTTCAAAAAGAGCGAGTTATACTTTTGTAGTTCGAATAAAGACCGCTCGAATGGCGCAAGAATGAACATTCTGTCTTTTACCAAAAAAAACTACATAGCTTTTTCCGATGAGATCTCCGCTTTGGAGATATCCTTGAAGATGAATTTTTCGTGCAATGACATTACATATGGGAAGCATAAAAGGCACATTTTCTAATTCGATTTTCAACGCTGAATTAGAAAAAAGCTGTTTGAGAGTTTCAAAATAAAAAGGAGAAAAAGTGTTCAACTTTTTTCGAAACGGGAAAGTTTTTCGGCTTTTAAGACCTTTCCCGTATTTTCAATTTTTCGACGCACAAACGTGTACTGGGAAGGCTAAAAATGCGATATTGCTGATCAGTTTCAAATTCTCTATCGAATCATATATAAGAAGCTAAAAATAAAATAGTACTTGATTTTTTGAATTACGCGTGCCTTATAAGCTTTACTATGTTACTTTTATCTAATTGATATTGTACCTTTATTCACAATGCCTTCTGGAAATATAAGAGGGGGGAACTGAACGATTAGTCTCGTTAATCTAAGGGAACTTCTCCTGTATAGCTAAGGACTCTCAAATTAATAGACGATATATAGCTAGCTTGATTTTGATGCTGTTAAAATTCATAGAATGACTTGTTACGTGTTTATCTAATGGTAATTTAGGATTATAATCAGAAATAGTACCATTTAAGGTCTTTCCCATCAGAAATGGCGATTTCCGGTCAAAAAACTCGATTTTGCAACGCGCACATGAAAATATAGCCTGATGCGTCTACGTTCAGAATCTGTATCGCTTTTGGCTACACAAGTGGTTTTTCGCGAATTCTGAGCAAGTTTTCTAGGAGCTTCGAAAAATCGCGTCGTCAAATAATAGTTTTTTCCTGGATACTTACTCTTATAATTCTGTCACTCCCCAGTCAGTCAACTATGTTTTGAAAATTGATTTTAACGCCATTTTAGCATTTATAGAGCGCGAGAATACACAGTTGCACTATGAATACGGCGAATTTCTTGAGCTTTAAATATACGCCTTAATCAAAACCGCGCTTTTGCCATCAATAATTCGCGAGAACGCGTTTATGACCATCATAACTTTTTAAAAACACGTTTTCAGTCGCGAAATACTTCAAGATTCACGAACGGCACTGAATTTTTCGCGTTTATGACTCAATGGAAAAGAATTTAACGCTTTCTGGCTAGAAATGAAATTTGAAAAGGGCGTTTCACTTTTTCAAAATTTATACGATAGTTTCTTTGAAACATAAAACTCGTTCGACTGAAGTCGCGATTTTAGGCATTTCTACAACAAATATAAATAAATAATGAGTGAAAATTGCATTTTTAACGCAATGCAACTCGACAAACGCGCGATTGGCTCAAGAACCGCGAACAAATGAATTATTCTATTAAAAGCGCGAGTTTAGCTTTAAAGTAGCGCGCGAAACTCTGTTTATGAAAAATTTAGCGCATTTAACGCAATCTATGATTACGTCAAATGCGATTCTCATACTTTTGTTTTTCAGGAGAATTTCTTGGGGTAAATTTTTCGTAAACAGAGTTTCGCGCGATATTCTGAAGCTAAAACCGCGTTGAAACGAATTTTCAAAACATATAAATGATTGACTGGGTCCTTCTCAATTTTTATTGATCACAGTTAGTAGTTTCATCACCACTTAAACATTCTTTTTGTTGCTGTACATAATGTCGGATCTATATAAATTACGCATTATATGCATTTCTGCTTTTTCCACATTCTTTTCAACTTCACTTTTTCGTAGTAGTATTTGCCTTACAGCTTTTTCCAATGTATTTAGTATCACAATCTTTACATTTATAAACTGTTCCTAAACCTGGTTCGTATTTCGCTGTATAATAAGTAGCTTAAGTCACCTTAGTGTCACATTATGCAAAAACTGACATCATTAATTTTTTGCAGAATTTCGGAGCCTTTTATAGTTTTACTTGAAAATAATCTTTCTTCATTTTGTTTAATTTATATCAATATTGTGGTCATTACGATACGTTGCTTCTAGGAAACTCATTGTTCAAAAAGTTCTTTCTATTTTTTACAAATGAATTTAAATGTTTCCAATTATTTTTTTGTTCCACTTAATCTTTATTTTCTCTTAAATAATAAAAAATATCTGAAAATATTGTCAATAATTTCTCGATACTTGAGGAGTAACTGAGTAGTGAAAAAGGAGCAGAAGGAAATGAATTATTATACACGGTTGTCATAGATAGAAAACAGAGAGCAAGCAAGAGAGAGAAAAGAAAGAATGAGAGTCTTCAACGAATACAATTTTATACGCATAAAGAAAAAAATTACCTATTCAACTACCGACCTCATCTTTTATATAAAATTAGAGTAAAATAAAAATAAAAGAAAGAAAAGTATAATTATATTTCATGGTGATCAAGGCAACAAGCAAGTGAAGTTTACTATTGGAAGTCATATTGTCACTAATCCGATCTTCAACCTAATACCGTAGCACAAAATTCATGAACGCTTCTTTAATTAGTGGTATAGACGTTCTAGAACTATGAGGACTTATCAGACTGAATTACAATGTTCTGTTTAACACGTGGAAGCGATGTGAAATTATTGTCAAAAAAGAAATTTTCTTTTATTAATATAAAAACGGCATGAAGTTGATTGAAAAAAAATAGGTCATCGTAGGTGTTCATTACTCATCCTATATATATCGTAAAATGTTTTATGCTTTAATGAAAAAATCTAAATTTTGTTAGTAAAAAATTAAAAATCATATGTGTCTAAGTAAGTGTGAAAAAATATTGTTTTATCGTATGTGAAAATCAAACTTAGTCATTAGCATGTAGTCTGAGAGCACTTGCAAGATGAGTTTTTTGGTGATTGAAAATCTTTGTAAATGATAATGTGTGTTTCTAAATTGTTTTCTACAAAGGATATCGATCAATGGCGATGGTTGAATCGAGCTTTCCACCTAATTGATTGTACCTCAGTTCATATCGGGTATCAACTGATGTTTCTGATAACTGCTCGAGAAATTTAGAATCAGTTTGTATCTGAGATGAATTCTTTAGGCAGTGTTGATACCATCATTCACCTATCCCGCTGGACACTAATATTCATTTATTTCCAACATTTACGTATTGATACGCGAAAGATAATTTATCTGTAACACCAGTTCTTTGCTCAGATGCGATGATTTGATCGCATATGAATTTCAATGTTTGACTTGTTATAACCTATTTTATTTGAAAGAGAAACATTTTAACTTTTTCCCTTACCACTAGAAGAGAGACATGCTCTATTATTATCGAACGATAGAGAAACACGATCGATACAATGTAATCATGAAAGAAGAATCTGATACGAAAAAAGAGACAAACAATAATATACGAAAGTCCACCCACACACATGGAGAAAGAGAGAAATCTGTTTAACGAGAAGTAAAATGACAAGGACAGAGAAAATAAAAGAAAACGTTATTCTTCTTATGTGAGTCTTTTATTGTACAAATATAATCTATTACTGCACGATATATATATATGAAAAATCTTCTTTCGCAAGAGATACATTTTAGCAAAAGAAGATCAAAGATTAAGGGTAGGAGCGTTTTTTTGTTGTTGAGATTTCCTTTATAAGAATTTTTCTTTGAGCATGGTATAACACTACTCTCCGGTTAGTCCGATCTCATAGCTCAAATAGGATATATACATCCCCATGAGGATATATATCCCATTCGGGATATAAATATCCCCACTAGAATTTAAGATCGAGAACGGTAGACTTTTAAACGAAGACTAGAGTACCTTTGATCACGACTCAGTTTTTCATCCGCTTTCTTATGCTATATTCACTTTTCTGCAATAAACGTCATGATTTTTGCGGTAACGATATGTCGATTAAGTCAATAAACTTTAAACCACTCAACGAGCTGGAGGAAAACACTTTTCTTCCTTAGTTTGTACAGCAGTCCATTGTGCCATACCTTGTCGAAAGCCTTTTTTAAGTCTAAAAACACACTTTACTTATACTTTAACATAATGGTAGAGTGTTTCTTTCGAAACCCTGCCAAAAAAACCGACAAGAACTTGTTTTCTGCTGAAGACTCATAAAATCCTTTATAAGCTACTCTCTCAACGACTTCCGACAAGGCTGGCAAGAGTGTAATCAGGTGGTAGTTATTCGACAGTTTAGTATCTCCATGCTTGAACACTGTGGTGACAGAACCTGACTTCATAGAAACAGGAAAGATAGGCATCCGTACTGAAGTACGACAGATGAATGCAATATTTTGAGCGATAATTGATGAAGATTCACGCACAAGACGATTGCTGACACCCGGCCCGGCTGCTTTGTTGACCTCAAGACATGAGAATAATTTTTCAACTTCTTCATCAGAAACATGAAAAGGCAGAAGTGTACTGGTCACATATGAGGGGAGATTGATTGTGGCAATCTGCCATTGGCATAGTACACCGATGCAAAATGTTCGTTTAATAACCGAGCTTTCTTCTGATAATCATAGCCTAACTGCAAATTAGTGTTCTGAAGAACAGGTATTGCCAACAGTACGTGGTGAATGTTGTGAGTTTAATCGACCTTAACCGTATAATTAAGCAGTTAATTGGTTGTGTTTTGTGTATACGTAGTGTGGTTATACAAACATAAACACGTCCGTCGTAATGAACAGAAAAAAGAAGAATGATTGAATTCGTTCTACAATAGCGTGCAGGCATTCAACCACACGTTTTGATAAAATTAACTTGGATTGTAATACTCTTCGAGTTTCTTGAATATTATCAGCAGTAGATTACTTTTAATCGTTACTTTTCATTCAAATCACGTTTTTGCAACTTCAGCATCTAAATGCTTTGGTACTTCTTCAATTTCTGTACTGTCCACCGGTAATGAACTTTAAAATTTTGCTAACAGGTACTAGTATTATCGGATAACTCATAAGGCAGTTGGCTTGAGTATATTTACATAGATTTTAATTTCTCAATGCTTCGATATAGTCGATCAAAACAAATTTATCTTGTTACATACCATCCCGAGAATTTCTTAGAACGATTGTTGTGGATCCTCTATACAGGCAAATTAAACAGACGGGAGCAATTTTTAATACTTTTAACCCCACAACTCTAAGAAGTTACAGAAAAGTAGCCGTTAAGACTTACCGTAAGTCTTTTAGAGCGGAAAAGTGGAAGGAAAACTCACAAGCAAAAATGATTAACATTCAATTTCTGTATTATTAATAGTAATTGACATAAGTTCATCTTTGTTGTAGGATCCATTCTATAAAATGATTTAAAGTATTTGAACGTACGATCACCTCTAACGTGAGCAATCAGCCACCAATTGGACTCATGGAACAACCAACACACCTTACAACCATGTATAAGCTCGATCTTTTCAAACATTCCATTGATCCGCGTAAATTTGAACAGCATCCATTCTACAACAAATCAGAACCAACATTGACAACTGAAGAACAACCGTTACATATTATAGTCAGTCGCCCTATCCCACAGACGATTCCTACTGAAATCGTGCTGTTGACGCCACGTGAAATGCCAACCACTATGTATTCAGTTGTAGGACAACCTGTCCCTCAGCATATAATTTATTCTGAGCCCGTACCCCTTGAAACTCACTATACATCCCCCATTTTGTACAGTATTACCGGACGGCGTCTCACTCCAGAAGCTTCAACAGCAACAACCACACGAGAAGTCATCGAACCAACTGTATACTCTGTCATTGGCTATAAACCTCAAAATATCATTTCTGAGCCAATTCAGGAAGAACAACCACATGTGTATAATGTTTCAGATCGTCCGAACGTTATCGTGCAACCCACGATAACACGCGATATCGAACCGACGTTATATTCAATTACTGGCTATCATTCGCTATCTCGAACTATTGTAAATGAGCCGCCATCGCCATCAGGCGCTCCGCATCTTTATTCAATTATTGGACAACCCTCAGAGTTATATGTAACGGAAGAAAAAGAAACGCCAATCCCTCTACCACAAATGGCAACAGTTTATTCTATCGTTGGGCAACCACAGCAATCTTTTGTGATTAAAGAAAAAGCAATCCCATCGCCTTCAATACCACAGGATGCAGTACTTCATACTATAGTGGGTGCTCCCATTTTCGCTCACATCTCACCAATACAGTTCTCTGAAACTTCCGATAGGGTAACTGAACAGCAAAACATATTACCCACGCTTTACAGTGTTATTGGCAAACCAGAAGAACAACGTCTAGCACTGACGCACAAAATAAGCGATGTTGATACAATTCCAACGCTGTATTCGATTATCGGGCAGCCAAGAGTACCGCGCATAGACAGACCGGTCGACCAGCCAGTTTATCGTCCACTAACAACAGCAAAAGAAAATGTAGATCCGATGATGTATCATCTAATAGGGCGCCCAAAAATGCCCAGCCTGGTCCAACATCATCAGCCACCGGCAGAAAAAGTGAATATCCAACCTTACTTGTATCACTTAGTCGGACAACCAAAAGTACCGATTGTAAGTCTACCTCTACCAGTAGTAAAAGAAACTAGGCCCCCACAGACGTACAATGTAGTGGCACAGTCGAAAGCACCTACCAGTGTACCATATCATGTTGATCCATACCCAAAAAATATTAACATGCACACAATTGGTGGAGCTCCTCAGCAACAAATTTCAGCCTATACCATTCCTATGACAATACAACAGAAAACGGAGTCCCCAGTTGTGACTGAAACACACATACCTCTTCTGAAAAAAACACCAACATTATACTCTGTTGTTGGAAAGCCTGAGAGGCTGACATTGTTACATCAGACGAAACCTGAAAAGTCGCCAAGCATACGTGCGAGATCGATTACCAGAGCAGCTACTCCGCCACCCAGGCGAACTTCGAGTCTACAAAATAAACCAAAACCGCAGCATCATCAACGACCTGTTCACCATTTCCAACCTGTAGATAAGTCTGAAGAGATAATTTCTTATTCTGTTATTGGTCATCACTCCCCATCGCTGGAAGGTAAGAATGAATAGTATTTTTCAATACATAATTTATTTCATACTCTATATCCTTTCAAGAACTTGTACGTAAACCAGAAAAACCAATTATTCCTCCACAGTCACGTCAACATCATCCGGCTATAGTTACAAAATCTCAGTCGCCTGCACAACAAAGAATCGAGCGAAAACAATCGCCGCACGAATATCGGACATATAAAGCACCACACCCAAGAGAAAGTAATAATGTTATTTCAAGATTCCCTGAGCCGCCACACGCAGTACGGAATCCGACCAGAAGAACGGACTATGGTTACGTTCGCCCTCCACCAAAACCAGAAACAATTGTAAGTTTTCTCAGAATGTTACATATATATAATAGAAATTAAACATTTATTTTAGGAACGGGTGCCACTCGATACTGGGCGAAAATGGAATTTTAATCAAGACAGTGACGAGCGAAGACGCAAAAGAAAAGACGATAGAGTACCGCGTCCTCGAAAAGCATGGATGCCTGTTTGGATATAACATAAACCTCTTTTGATCAGTTCTGTCTGTTATTCGAAAGCTGAGCTCTTTTTCTTGAGTGAACAAATGATTCAAAACTCCTTGAGTTTCTGCTTCTAACACTACTATTTATCACTTCACTCTGGTTCATTTTGATTCCTTCTTGTTTTTCTCACTTTGTTTTAGAGTTTTTTCTTCTACACTATCTCACCTGAGAAAATCATGGCCTGTTTCTTCTTTTTCTTATCATATTTATCAATAAATCAAGCTTAGGATCACTGTTTCGAAACGTGGCAGAAAAGTACGATTTTCTGTAAATCTCTTTTTTCAAGGCCATGTTTCTGATGATAAGGGGAAAGTTTAGATTCCGGGATAGGGGAGACAATTCTTTTGTTCAACCACATAAAAGTTCTCAAAACTAAACTTTGTTCAACTTAATTACAATGCTGAAACAACATCTACTCGATTCTTTTGCATTCTAGTCTGTTTCATAATCAGACAA
Organism: Didymodactylos carnosus; assembly: GCA_905250885.1. NCBI lineage: Eukaryota > Metazoa > Rotifera > Eurotatoria > Philodinida > Philodinidae > Didymodactylos > Didymodactylos carnosus. The sequence continues at coordinate 774 of CAJNOQ010004586.1, read as the reverse complement.
TACATTAGACAATTATCAGCTTCAGTTACCCATTAGATGATATATCACCGGATCTACATTTTCTTTTCGGGTTGTTGGCGGATGATGAAGTGGGCGGTCGACCGGTTTGTCTACGCGCGGTACTCTTGGCTGCTCGTTAACCGAATATAGCGTTGGAATTGTATCAACATCGCTTATTTTGTGCGTCAATGGTGAACGTTGTTCTTCTGGTTTGCCAATAACACTGTAAACTGGACTTCCAGAGCACGGTGAGAAATAAGATTTCCAAAACTCCCGGGAGAAATCTGGCCTGTAAAGCGCAAAATGGAAATCGTGCGATACAAGTGAAAACAATCCGATTCCAAGATAGATCATCTGATAGGGAATGCATGATGGCGAAGAAAATTCTTTGCAAAATATCGCAATATCCTAGCTCTCTACACATTATCGCGCGTGCCTAGCGAAGAAAATTTTTCGAGCCGAACTTGACAATACCCAAAGCATGACTACACTAATAGACTTTTCTCTTTTCCTCTCTTGTAAAGAAACGTTGAACTGAATTGAAATGTTGGAAGGATGTTGATAGATAATCCTCCTCAGCGAGTGCGTATTACGCACTGCGTAATATTACAGTACATTTACGACATACTTATGGCACAATTACTCATAATTATACTTAAATTTTCATTCAGTTATTCGTTGCCAACAATGAATGATGATTGCAAGGATTATTCTGTAATAGGGTCTGGGTTAGGCATATTTCGTTTAAAAATGAATGAAGAAATTGCACTTTTA
>CAJNOQ010004585.1:0-17172 GCA_905250885.1 Didymodactylos carnosus | reverse complement strand
GAGGCTTTCCAGAAGGTTTCTGGAAAACCTTAAAGCAATGCCCAACTGAAAGTCCAAGCAATGCCAATTGAATCTTTTCGTCTTCGAGTTTGGTTTCTAACTAGCTGTCCTGAGCGTTTTCTGAAAGTTTCCTTGAGTCAGCATGATATTTGACCGAGATATACGGATTTTAATTTTTGCTGATAACAGACGAAAACCCGGTTTTTCACAAAATTTCCTCTGGCGAAGCTATTTTCACTTCTACACAAAACAACTTGCCAAAAAAATGTTGCCATTATACTTAGCGTAGCCGATTACCTATATCTCATGGCATTTAGAGATTCCCAGAGATGTCTGCTCGAAGACAGACACGGGCACGGGGAAAGCGAGTCCTGTCCGAACAACGATAGCTGGAGAGCTGGGACTTGCATAATTTTGTAGAGTAGCGTTCGGACTATCTATGCATGCTAAAAGATTACTAAGTTTGTATGGTAGTTGTCCGAGAACGGAACTGATTTTTCAAAGATCCTCTGGAAAATCGGATCTTCGGTAAATTTTAAAACAACTTTCTGCTTACAGAAACGTGTCTTAGGGTCTTAGCAACACGATGCTGAAAACCGCAGGTCGCTATCTATGAGTATTATTGAGTTACTACAAAAGTAACCGATGACATTATATTTTGGGACGGATAGGAGTTTTAGTCGGAGACTAATGAAATAAAAAAATTCGAAAACAAACGCGAACAGTCAACAGACAATCGAATTTTCTTGTACGTTTTAGATAAGTCTACATCTTTTCCAGTTTTGTTTTTGAGTTGATAATGATTGATTAAGATTGCACTATCATATATATATAAAAATGCTTCCATTTTTATTCGGCTGCTATAATTCTCAAAAAGATATGAAGCAGAAAAAATCCATTGAAGCTACTTTACTATTTACTTGAAAACTTTTTATTCAAGCGTAGATGCCATGAGGTCAGCTTAGATTGTTAACAAAAACAGAAATGCATTTGTTTTGTTATTGTCAATCAAGTAGTTTTAGTTCTCTTTTATTGTCCTTGAATTTATTTTCTTTTTCTTTTCTGTATGCTTGCTACCGTAGTGAAGCTTTTTTTCTCAAGTATATGACCTTCTTGAATTTCTTAAGTAAGAATTTCATGGCGTCACGTTTCTTCGTCAAGCAAAACACATTTTTTTTGAAAGTCATGCGCTTGATTTTCTTGCGTCAAACACATCAGTTTCTTGATTCCTTGATAATTTATATCCTATTCACTTCGACCCAAGCACGAAAAAAAATCATGAAGCGGTCGCTGCATCTAGATTAAAAGGTACATTTATCTAGCTTCAGCTAGCTGTACAGAAATACATGAAAATTTTATCTAGCTTCAGCTTGATTGAAGCTAGCTTCAATTGGGTACAACTAGTTGCTGTCGATTAATCGGGCAATTCATTGCTCGATTAATTGGCCCATGGAGTAGCCGTTTCAGCTAGTACACAATTTCAATCAGCATGCCGCTAGATAAATGTACCTTTTAATCTAGTTAATCTAGCTGTAAGTGGGCGCTGCAGCTAGATTTTCTCGCTTACTTAGTTTTGCTTGGGGATGTCTAGCCAGAAAAAACAAAAAAAGCACGTGCATGTCGATGTATGTCAGATATACGATGCGCATGGTTTCATCGTTGTTCTTATTCAACACATGAACACCGAATAAGTGATTTATGTACATGTTCAAGTAGGTATCTTGAACCACCCGCCAATAGCGGCGGCGCCAGAAATTTAGACTAGAATGGGCTCAGGCACCCTGAATTTTGACCAGGCTGGGCTCGGCCTCACTCAATTTTGTAATGTAATCCAGAAAAAAATTTTCTGGGTGCGCTCAAAATATTTTAGGGTGGACTGAGCCCACTTGTGGCGCCACCACTACCCACCAGCAGCAAAAAATGTTTCCCGTCGGACAGAAAACTTTTTAGTCGTTTTGCAGTCGAGCTCACTGTTGAGGTGTCGGTAAAACTAACAGGAGAACAAAAAGACATCAACCTTAAAAGCTCACGTTTAGTTTGAGATCAAACTCCAGTCACATGCCGAGCCAAAGTTGAAAATTACATGGGAGAAAATCTGTGATTAAAAGTTTTTTAAAAATATTTTTCACAAATTCGTAAAAAAGCTAAAGAATTAAAGATAGCTCTGAATAAAGTCAGAGTATGGGAATTACTATGTGCTGCCTTGAATGTATAATATTCTCTTCTCGACGAAACGTCCGAGCAAAACATCATGCATCAGTTATAAAATGAGATATTAGAAAAAGTTACGCTGCTCCTCAGTTTTCTTACTTCATCTGATGCTTTTGACCCTCTGATATCTGCAAAACCATTCTGTCATGTATTCATAAGAGTCATAACACGAGAATAATGAATACTGTCAGATCGCGCAGTGGCATCAAGAATGTCGTACGATTACTCTTAGGGTGCGACAAAACCGCGATTATAAATTCGCGACTTATTTCGTGACTCTGATAGTGTTCGCGGTTGAGGCGAGTGGGTTGACCAAGGACGATTTGATTTAAATAGTTATTTAATAATACACACATGAATTTCTTGAGGTATGTACATTGTTTCAAATATTTCTCTCCTCCTGCGCATACTTCAAGAAACACAAGCGCATAGGACAAGAAAATCAAGCACATACCTCAAGGGTTTTACGTGACTAAGAAACTCATATGCATGGAGACGCGTCTTGATGTTTGGCTGGTATGTCGTGTGCTTGAGAAAAGGAGCTTAGGATAATGCCTTCTTTGTTCACACTTTTTTTCTCGTACTTACCTGGCTAATCCAAAATCGCCGACTTTCAACTGATCTTCAGCTCCTACTAGACAATTTCTTGCCGCCAAATCTCGATGAACAATGGATTTTTGTTCTAAATAAGCCATTGCCTGATAAATTTGCATGGCGAAGTTATTCAACCGTTTATTAATCTCAGTATGACTCATTTGTGTAAATAAGTATTTGTTTCGTTGAAAGTAATCCTTCAACGAACCATTTCGCATATAATCGGTAATAAGACAAAGATTGTTGTTTAAAAATGTAATACCGATTATTTTTAACAGATTTGGATGGTGTAATTTTGTCATGATATTGGCTTCATTCGTTAGTTCTTTCATCAGAAGCGGGTCATTCAACTCTGTTGATTGGAAATTTGCATTCAACGTTTTCAGAGCAACATCCTCTTTTCCATCAAATTTTGCCTGATACACTGTTCCAAACTGCCCTTTTCCGATTTCTTGTTTAATTTTAAATCGTTTAATATTTAGATCTAATAATGCTAACGAAAACAATGGCGAATATGATCTATTTGTGAAATCTCCTGCAGGTTGAGAAAAATTATAAGTCCAAGTTGTTTTAATATTAGAATCTTGAATATTAGAACATGACTGACTTCGTTTGTAACGTACACCCATTTTTTGAGGTGAACGATTTCCATAATGTCGATGGGTTTTTACGAACGTTTTAATGTCCGGTAACTGTTCAAATGATCGGCTAAGTTTTGCAACAAGCGGTGCTCCAGTTCTATATTGCATCTTTTGTGCCGTGTTTTTCGCTGTTGCACTACTACTCAGATCTTCAGTAGAGCGACTCATTTGTGAACATAATTTTTGTTTTGGTGGTTCCTTTACTATTGTATTTTCAACATTTGTTAGCATCTTCTTTTGTGTAACTGGTGTCCGTGAATAACGCTGATTTTTGTCATAATTATGATTTAGTTGAAAAAGATTTTCGCATGATTGACTTCGTTTAGGTTCTAAACGTTTGAGTTGTTTTTGAATCGGTTGTCCATGATGAGTTGATAGTACAACTTGATTCTTTCCATATTGGTCAAGAACATAATGGGTTTTTGGATATTCAAGTTTTGAAGATGGTCGTTTGGGAAACAGTCCATGATACTTTTTAACAGCATGATCTTGATTATAGTGCTCGAATTTACTTCCATTATAAATAGGCAATGGTGGTGTTGTCTTCAATAAAGTATGTTTCGTACTGTAACTAAAATTGTGATCATTACTTGAAACTTGTTGACAATGATATGGACTGAGAGTATAAGAGTGATCAGAAGTATTATGGATTTCATATTTTGAACCCCCATGACGATGACTATGATGGTTGTGCTGATGTTGTCCTTTACGTTGCTGATTGCCCATTTTTATTATTTATTTAAAAATGACATCAAATTGATAAGATTATGATTAATGTTAATCAGAGTACTTTAGTATGCTCTCTAAAAAGAATGCTGAGAAACTAATATCAGTGAATATAGTCGTTTTTTAGTATTTTAAAAATCCTTCGTATTTATTCTGTATTTTAGTAGACAAATACACCTTAAACAAATATGTATGACAAAAGAGAAAGCCATAGAGCTGTTTTTCTTTTTTCTCTTTTGGTTTGCAGTTTCCACAAACACATAAAATGTCATTTCGTTTATTGACGTATTCGATTTCTTTTCCTTTTTTCTTTTTCTTACTTGAGTTTTTAAGTGGAAAAAAGAAAACATCAGCTCATTATGTGCGTATGTATAAGTGTATAATCGATTCGAGAATCATTCTGTGATCTAGAAAATAGTCTAATTGTAAATATCAATCAAATAATGTGTTTTGAACAAACATCAAAAGTGCTATACATTATTTTTACAACTATGAGTGAATACGCCTATAGTAAAAATGGTGTTCCAACTGTATAGTCAGTCAATTAATTTTACAATGTAGATGTGTTTCAATTTCGACAAGCTAGATCGTATTTTCAACAACATATGAAACGTTTCGAAGTGTATCCTAACGTTAAAGTAGATATCGTTCAATCGTGTGAAAAAGCATTTGATTTGATTAAAATTCAAGATCAATCACTCTATAAAAATGCAAAAAATCCATTTTTTCACAATTCAATTTCAAATGAAGGAGAGTTCAACAGAACATTTGTGTTTCAGCTGTGAAATTGGTGATCGTATAATTGATTGTTGTTCTCATATGGCAGCCATTTTGGCAGTTTGCTATTATAGATATCAGATGCCAAAATGACAATATAATGGATACAGTCACAACTTTTTGGGAATATTTTTAAACTAACACATACGTCAAAAAATTCTCAACAAAACTATACCTAAACTTTAATTTTAGGACTTCAATCAAGAAAACTACGCAAATTATACGAAATTAAAAAAAAATGAAAACTTTCTAAAATCGATAACGATTTTCTATGTTAACGTTTTGAAAGTAAGAAAATCTGAGTCAGCCATAGTGTAGCCTCGACTTCGCTTTATCTTTTAGCTACACTTCACATTTTTTCACTTCAAAATCCATCGAAAAATAATAATTTTCTGTCGGTTATCACGCATTTTTTCATTAATTTTTTAAATTTTGGATATAGTGGTGCTTCCAGTAAAAGTCACATAACTCCATCAAAAGAAAAGAGTTTTCGGTCGGGTTTGTTTTGTTTCGATCTGAAATGACTGCTCTTCTCTACCTAGCTGCAAAATCAAAACTTGGATCATGTTTTTCGTTTCTTGTTTGGTTACAGTATTGTCAATTTTTGACATATTTTGAACTATAACTACTATTACTACAGATCCTTTAGTCCCTATCTCAGGTTCGCTTTTTTTTAAGCGTTTTAAATAAGGTTTTTAAAATGAAAAACCGGTCTTTTATACAGAATTTTAAGTATTTTTCGAATATCTCGAGAAGGAAGGCATATTTTTTTCGAAAAAAGAAAAAAATCAACCTGAGATAGGGTCTAAAGTGTTTGTAGTAAAATCTTGACCTGGATCGGACCATGTTTTCGAGCGGTTGTAATGTGACTCGATGAAAACTGGAATTTTCCAGAAAACCCATAGAAGAACATGTCAGAAAATTCTGGACAAAAATACCTCGATTTTCTCTTTCGATGTTCTGTCTCTGATATAAATTTCGTCCAATCCGACATCAGTTTCCCCGTACTCAAAGAGGATCAAAAAAAGGGCGTTACCTTAGGCTAGGTGAATTTTTTAATATATCGACTTTTCATAAAAACGAAAAGGAGCCTGTGGTTTAGAAATATTCGTTCTACAGTCCAGTATGAAAAAAATTAATAACATTCGAGTGAGCCGATTTCACTTAAAAGACAGGTACCATTTAAATGTCGTTCAAATTATAGTACAGTTTAGTAAAATTCGCTCAAGTCTTTGTCGTTCTTCTCTGTTCGTGTTAGTTTTATTTGTTCTGTCACATTTTCTTATTTTACGAAATATACGTTTTTTGAATGAGGGAAGACTAGGAAGTCGAATACAGTAGAATATAAAACGATTTTTTATCGAAATGAACGCTTATGGCAACTGTATACAACAGTCTTAATTCATGTTCTCCTTCGCCTTTCTTAGCTAAAGGCCGTTTTTAAGACTAGATAATCTAAATAACGTTTCTACCGAACGTTTCGTGGACATTTTGAATTACCACTAGAAACCTTGTTGACCTTAAATATAAAATCATTTTAAAAGAAAATTATTACAGCACAGAAACGAAAGGTTTCTTTCATTAATTTAAGTTCATTATTCTTTAATTCATCTGTTGAACAAATTAGAAGTATGCGAATGACTAACGTTCGAATTAAACCTAATTTATATTCTCTGCATTGATTACTTTCATATAGTAAGTATAGATTGGTACTGGCAGGTTTTTTGTATAACGTGGTATTATATTTATTATTTATATTATCTCGGCTTATTAGTGCGTCTAAGAAGTTCTTTTTCTTCTTCTTTTGATGTATTATCAATAAGTGATCACATTATTAGCTTTTTCTTGTTCCTTCTCTATCTATACTTTATTAATTAGTACTCTTACTATATATAGAGAGATTGTATTTCACTTTTCTGTTTTTCCTGATGATGATAAGTGTCTCTTACAGAAATATACTAATTGATGATAACCTATATTATAAATACTGAACGCTTTATGAAACATGCCTGACTATTTTTTTCTTATTTAATTACACACCTCAGCATTTTGCATATGTCCGTTACGGCTCTTCATCACTTTTTTATCTTATTTTTGATTTTTATGTACTTTTCCTCATAGCTTAGTTGTTGTTTTCCTCTCTTTGCTCTTCTTATTGTCGCTTCTCTCTCTTTCTCCGCGTAGCATACTTATATTGTCTACTTAATTGATACTGTAACAGTACTGAAGTCAGTACGTTCTGCTCTTTGTGTTCTTTGTGCTCTTTGTCATTCGCTATACTTTTAAATAAATTGATTTAAATCAAATAATATAAGGTGTTTTTTAAAAAAGTACTAATTAGCGAACAGTTTTCCAAGGAACCGTCAAAGGAAGTGAGACTGAGAACATAAAGTGTGTCCCAATGAAGTTTAAAGTGGAAAAGTAAAATACTCCAAGTATAAAATTCGTAGTTTTCTCCTTTATCAGTTTTCATCAGCTTCAGTTAACTGAAACCGTTGCATGTCTGTTTCTCCCTGAAGAACAGATAAAAATACTAGAAATATAGCTATTTTGGCTCTCAATTCAATGATTTCTATAGTTCATGAATAAAACGATACCAGGATGTAAAAATTAAGAGAACTTTAGGACGAAAATCGTATTGGATTGTTGGGGAAAAAGGTAGTTTTTGAAACTCTGGCAAATCGTCTATTAAAACTGTAGTTAATCGACGGATTGAGCGCCATAAATTGTAAATGATTCATTGCAACTTTTCCTGATATTTTTCTATTTTTTTTTGTTTGTCGAAAATGTTATTCAGTGTATTAAATTTATTTTTATGTAGTCTTTATACTCACGATGTTGTTGCTGATCCACTCACTATTCGCGAGCAAAATATCGCTCAAATTAAACAGGATCGTGAAAAGATTAAAGAGTTTACGCTTGAAGAAGCGAACAAATATGACATATCTGAAGTAACACCTGAAGACTTCATTTATTCATTCGAGACGATTGTTGATGATTCAATGTCAGATTTTGAGTTCTACCAATTGAGAAAAAAGGGTTTGACTGATTATGAGTATCGATTTCAAATAAAAATGGAATATGGCCTGATTATGAAGAGAATACTCCGATCTCGAAGTGATAATACACTAACCGTTTTCGAACAAATAGCCATTATGTTCTATACGGGTCCACCTTATTTACTCATCAATCATATATTGAGAATTGGCAACATTCAGATCGAGGTATGATTGTTAGTCTCTTCCTCAAAGCATCACAATTAGAAACCTTGTTTTAGCACAAACCGTTCCTTCATGCTTTGATCACTGGTCTATCAAAACTACCAGTCATAACGAGTAAAGAAAACGGTCCTCTTTATCGTGAAGATGTGATGGAGCAGTGTCGATTGAGAGAGCATCAAGTAGGTAAAATTGTCCTGTATACAGGCATCACATCCACGACCAAATTACAGAGTATAAAGGGGCGAGAGATGAAATGTAATATAATTCTACAAGAATATCGTACAGCTCGTTCCATTAAACATTTGTCGTTGGATCACACAAAACATCAGGAAGAATTTGTCTTCGTACCCGGTACAATATTTGAGGTGATGAAGAAAGAACAGACGCGAGATGGATCGTCGAAAATCTTCATGGAAGAAAGATTAATCACTGAATTGTAGCAAGGCAACTATATGGTCTCACTCGACGGATACCTAGTACGACGAGCATGTGAATTTTCTTGTGAGATTTTATGTCTTCGAAAGTCTTGAAAATTGTCGATCTTATAGATACAGCTGAATTTTTTCATAATTTCAGTTTTCTCCACAGTATTTATTTTTTAGTGTTTTCATATGTATTCTACAAAGCACTATCCACTCGATATTAAAAAAAAATATAATGATTTTTTTGTGCAATGTCGTAGTTATCCTTGCGTTACTCGCACGAAACAAATTTGAGAGCTTTCTTCAAACCCGAAACCGGAGCGTGATCTCTCGTCGTTGTCATTCGATGAGCCCATGTACATTTATTGCCTGGCTCGATGAGAAACTCACCACCAATTTGTTGAATGTTTCCTCCTTTGAATGCTCCACTTCCAGACTTGACGGCTTGTACGATAGATGCAAGAGATAATCCTATCAATGATGACTTCATATACTCAGGCTTATTTCCCAGAGCAAGCGTTTGAATCATGCCAAGTTTTTCGTAAAGTGCTCTAGTCGGTTCGGCATAAACGGGGAAGGAACAAGAGGTTTCCTCATTGTAGAGCTTGATTAAACTTGGTTGACCGCAACCGATGAAAACGATTGCTTTGTTGCACGCTGCCAGTTCATCAGGCTGAATTTGTGCACAGACGTCACGAACGTATTCCTGGCATACTCCGCAAAAGAAATGTCGGAGAAAGATCACAAGCGTTGGCCGTTCGGCATAGATAGACGAGAAGGAATGACTTGCACCATCTGCAGAGAAAACAGGAATTTCGGCTGTTTGTTCGAGCATATCGATGCTGGGCACATCGTTCACAGAAGGTGTATTGATTGCAGCTTCCGGCACGTCAACCGACGTTGACAAAGCGGTATCTTGCCGATCAACAGTCGAAGCAGCCATACTTTTTAACTCTATGCGACTGGTCTCTGAAGATGAAACATAGTTCGGCCTGTATTAATTCGTGTCATCGTTCTTTGAACAAGAACTTTTTTCAGTTCGTGTTCATTGAAAGTAAAGTCTTCAATAATTCATCATCCAGGATCGGCAACTGAAAAGCAGTTCCCGTTATTGAGAAAGGCAGTTGAACAAACGGTAAAGTATCTCGGACCTAGTTATGATAGAGATCGCCCTCTTTTTATATCCTAATGATTGTAAAAATTTATCATATTGTAGAACAAACAGCTGGTTAATCTGAATGAACGTTTTACTGAATGTTGCCGTTACCACTATCCATTTCAAAACAGAGTAGCCTCCAGGGAGATTTGCAGTTTGTATACAAAGTATTTAAGATTATTATATAGGAATTTGCAAGAAAGCACTTTTTTGCAAGAATTTCAAGACCTTTTCGAATTAGCAAAATATTTTTTTACTGATCTTAGGTTCAGAATCAGTTTGACCAAATACAACGGGATATATCTTGATATGCTGCAATAGTATAGACCATTTTCATTGACTTATAACTTTTTTGATTTTCTAGTTGAAAATGGGTTAGTTTACCTATTACAGGCTTTCAGGAGGCTTTTGAACTTTATTAACGGGAGTGCCATAATAAACTGGACTAAATGTTACTGCATTTTTTCCGTACTTCCTCTTCAAATTAGAAGTTCCTTTACATACCAAAAGATAGAGAATTTCAAGCTCTACAAAATCTACTATATGAATCTCTGAGAGCATTTTTCTTGTTTGAGCACGATTCAAAATATTGAAGAGTGCTAAGTTGTCGAACTGCGACATACTGAAAATAGAAAAACGTTTGCCTTGATCCAAAAATAGATTCCATAAGATTTTTGAAAACATCAGAAGATTCACCGGAAAATTCTGCATTTTCTCGCATATTTTTCGAAATTTTGCAGTTAAATCTTCTAGGAAAATTTCTCTATGCAAAAAAGCTGATAAATCTAAAAAAATCTAACTTTTGAACCTATTTTTCACAGAATTTAGTTTCTGGACTATGAAAGTAGTAAAACGTTCTGAATCCAGGGTTTTAGTCTTATTATCTTACATAGAATTAAATTCTGCGTCTTTTGATATATAAACAAAGTTTCTCAATTGAAACCATTAATTAAAAAAGTTAATTTAATTTGAAAAAATTGAAAAGCCGGTTGAGAACTAATTATGAGATCAGCTGACGTAGTGGAAACATTGTATAAGATTGTAAATGAGTGAGATCGATAGAGCGCAAAATTTTCTGTCTTGCTACTAGAAAAATTAACTATTGAACCTCAGACAATGTGCTAAAAATCTAAAAAAATGAGGCGACAAAAGTACGTCGCAGTTCGACAACTTAGCACTCTTCAATATTTTGAATGGTGCCACTTTTTATTTGAAGAGGAAGTACGAAAAAAATGCAGTAATATTTAGTCCAGTTTATTATGGCACACTCGTTACGAAAACAAGCATTGTCGATTGCCTATTATTTTTAACGTTTTAGAACCTAAAGTTTGAAAAATGTGAGGTCTTCCGGGTATTGATACTACACCTGAGCCATAGCACATATAGATTTTGGACTTGCGTCGAAATCTAGATGAAAATCTAATGGTTCGAACAAACCTATAGGAGTTTAAAATACATTCGTTTTTCGGGTTCTCAAAATCTTTTTAGATTTTGCGTGATGGAACATACTATGGTAAACTAAAACTCTAAACTCAGTTTTTTTATTGATGCGTATTCTACAGTATCCTCTATCGAACATCGAAAATCACGAATCTTTATTTATCTTTAATCAAATGCGCTTCATAAACCGTCGTGGACGCTCTGTTGTGAAATGGTTGATAACTTCTTTCAAACTCATCTGCCGAAGGCAGTATGTTCTTATATAGATATTCATATTTCTAACAGCAAGAAGACCTTAAAAGTAGATATCATACTGTAAAAGAAATAGAATACTGACGAGTAGGAACAATAATTTGTCTTTCAGTCACTATTATATAAAAGACTCGCCAAAACATCTGCGATATACCTTTTTTACGTAAGTATAGTGATTTAAAAGTTAAACTAAGAAGGTACGTACAATATATTTCCAGCACTTATTCTTGCTGTATGGATCAATTTTGTTTCTGTTTCTCGTATGTCTTTAACAACGACAATATGTGTAAGATAGCAATCTTTTTCTCTCTGACTAAATCTTTTCATTTTTGTCTTCAGCAGATAGAAAAAGTATTTATTTACTTTCATGACACATTCATGTTTCTCTTACACGGGTAAGGACAAGCTAAGAAAAGAAAGAAAAAACTTTTTTCTTCTTATGATTGAAGAGAAGAATTAAATGTAACGGTGGATAAATAATTTTTCGAGCCACTGTGTAAATATCTACTAACCAATTTCATTGACCTTTTGATCATATCTACCAAACCAAAGAATAACAAAAAAAACATACTGAACGTAATCTAGGTGAAGTAAGACGAGTTTTTGCGTCTTGTTCGAAATCTAAGAAAAGTGTGTTTATAGTTGAAATATAAATCACTTACAATAAAGTTGTTTCACATGGTTCTGTATTCATCTTTCCTACGAGCCTTAGCGTACAAAACCACAGCACATTTTTTCTAATATAAAATAATAGGCATCTAGCAAAATTGCAGATATCTCTTCTAGCACAAGGTATGCGTGTGTGAACACTGCGATATATGTGACGTAAGAGAACAAGAAAGAAAAAAGAAGTTTAAAAAAGTGTTGAAAAAATAAAATGATGAATGAAAACAACGCTGCGCTGACTTTTCCTCTTTCTTCACACATCAAAAGAGAAAAAGAGAATATTTGTCATATATATAGATATCTACACGTATATCTTGATATACGTGGTGCATGTGCGAGAAGAGATATCTCCAATTTTGCTAGATGCCTATTAGAGAATTAGTAGATAAGATATCTCTTTTCGCACATGCATATCTTTCTGTTCTCTTCCTTTTCTATTGACCTGCTGAAATGAAAAAATGTACCGCACATGGGATATGTTATGTGAATATCTCATTATTTGCTAAATTTCTATTAGAATACTAAGGGAGCATTTCAAAATATATTCCGGACAGCCAGTCGCTATTCCTCTATTCCTTCATTCCTTCCTTCCTCTATATAAACATGTTACTTTGTGCTACTTTTTCCGTACAAAGTTGAACCTGTTTTTTTGATTTTATTGCTTCAAGGATAATTGACCGCTCTCTTTGAAAGTATTATTGGTATCGTCCCGATTCGTCGACAAATCGGACACTTCAGAGAATATACATCAAAGAATTTCAAAGGCGGGAGGGGCGGTGTGAGAGTGAGTGTCGACGAATTGGGACTGAATCGTATTATTCATTTATCAAGCTATCAATCAACTGCACATCTAAATCAAAAATGTACGTAATATATACATTCTAGTGCCAAACTATTTGGATGTTCATATATAACAAAATTTTTCTCGCTTTAAATGCAATTGCATCATGTTTTTTTATGAATAGTCTTGAAGAACGCAAATTACCGATATATATATATTAGTCTTTATTTTATTTGCATACATATGCTTTAAAAGGTGGAAAAACACTATCATTAGAATGTTACCTTATGTAAATTAAAATAAGTGCCGATCGGTCGTTATTCTTCTATTAGGGAGCATTTCAAGATTCTTGCCGTTCTCTCTGCCACTCTGCCGCGGCAGAATGGATTTATTTTAATGACATTTCGATATATTATCGGTTTCTTTTGATATATGTATACGTATACTTGCAATTTATTTTGGTAGATAAATTTATTGAAATTATCTTTACGATTTACGATTAAATGCATAAATAGGAAAAAGTATAATAATGTTCTTGTTATTTGTATATATAGAGTATTGTAGTATATAAGCATTTCTCAACTATTCTCAAATATTAAACAAGTCAATATCGTAGTAAGTCAGTACTATGTTTTATTGTTAGTATTGGGTATATACGTCTTTTGATCAATACTACTCAGTTAAGCAACATAGAGTAAAGTGTCTAATTGGAACCGCAACCAGATTTGTCTAACTTGTGACTTCAGTATCTGAGTGAGTTTTGAAGCGATTTTCGCCGAATTTGAGAGCTTTTGTAGGTGAAAGTCTTGGCTATTTAACGATCTAAAAATTATTATGGAATTCCCATCGGAGACGGATCGGAGGGAGATTTACTAAGGAGAGGGTCGTTTTGGTTCCAATTAGGCTCTGTGCCAAACGGGAACCGTACAGCGAAATGTGTGTCTAATTGGAACCGTCCCGTTGAAATTACACGGGTTTGCAACGTTTTAGTAAATCCTATTTTTTACAACATTTTGTAAGATAAACTAAGAAGTTTTTATATGATCATAATCCGGAGAATGAGCCCCGTCGAATGCCACTATTTCGAGATTTGTAGGACCAAAATTGACCAAGTTATATTTCCAATACTTTAGTGTATGAAAAAACGAGATGGTTGCATATTAGGCACTGAGCTTAATTGGAACCGTACAGCAAAATGTGTGTCTAATTGGAACCATCTCGTTCAAATTACACGGGTTTTCAACGTTTTAGTAAAACCTATTTTCTACAACATTTCATAGGATATTGTAGAAAATATTTCGCACAAATCAATTCACTAACTACTCTGTACACAATGAGTCAATTTCGAGATTTTTTCGACCAATTAGTAATATTATAGTCCCTGAGTAATGAAAGCATATGTACTACTACATAGTTTAATGTGAGAATCTTTCTAGTAGCTAGTTATAAGACTCTGAACTTCGGTATAGGAATTTTAGTTGAACAAAAACAAACCTTTTTGCACAAAAGAATTAATTTTAAAAAAACGCATTTAGGCGCGTCTAGATAAAACGCGGTCAAATGCGTCAACATCAGACGCGTCTAGATAGCGTCAAATGGTGCATATTTGCAGCGATTAAACGCAGAAAAAAGCTCGTTTTCAGACACGTTTCCGACTCGAAAATATTTACATGGGATGCATGAGAGAAGTAAACAAAATGTGTAAGCGATAATCGCCTATCAGTATAAGCAATGGATACGAAAATAACAAATCTATTATAACGGATCACTTTCAGAATAGGATGAAAAAAATTTTCAAAACACTTTCATTTCATCTCGAATTTTGGTATAATAAGTAAAAAGAACAAGATAGTTATATTTTCAGAGACAGTATAATTTTTCGTTTAGATAGATGAAAATGATATATATTATTGGTATTTATTTATTAATTTCTGTTTGTTATGGAACAAATTATGATTTTTTGTTAGCTAATGGACCAACACATATAAGTTCAAATGATTCATATTATTTTCCCTATGGTGATCCAAAATATGATATAAAAGTCAAATTATTACAAGTTGATCCACACACTGGTCTCTGGATAAATTTATTACGTGGTGGACCTGGTAGTATACTGGGTACACATCGTCATTATGATCAAGTATATGGTTATACATTAAAAGGTGCATGGGGTTATTTAGAACATCCTGAATGGTTATCAAAAGCAGGTGATATTGTACATGAAACTCCTGGATCCGTTCATACATTATATATTCATGAAAATTATGGTGAGACAGAAACATTGTTTTTTGTATGGGGTGCACTAGAATATTTAGATGAATCGGGTAAGACGACTCATATAGAAGATTGGAGATCAATATTAAAAACATATACAGATTATTGTAATAAAAATAATTTACCGATTGTTGATATTACTTATCCAAAACATAAAGTACCAGATGTAGATTTTAAGAATAATAATGATAATAATAAAAATGAACTCTAACTGATGATCATGCATCTATTTATTAATACCTTTTTTGGTTTGATTATTTAGTTTTTAATCTATGTGATCATAATTGGTTTTTGTAGATTTATATGAAAAAGGTTTATGTTTTAAAGTTCATACGATACTCCAGCGATTATTTTTCTCTAAAAGATTAATTTTCATTTTACAAAATTAATTAGATTTTGAAATAAAGCAAATAAACCTTATCTTCTGTTTATACACAACAAAATAAATAAAGTAAAGTGTGTCAAATAAAAACAGCGTGGAAGATATCAAGACCCAGAACTTGAATATTTAATCAAGATCTTGGTCAAATCTTGAAAATTTTTCTCAAGTTTCTTGAAGCAAATTGCTGAACCGCCGTCAAGAATCGTCTGAGTCTTTCCATGATCAAGTTGTCCCACAGAAATGTCAAGTCTTGTACAAATCTTGATAGATCTCGAACAAGATGATCAATATTCTGCTTAAATCAAGAATCTTGAAAAAAGAGAAAAACCTGTTCTCCAGAACTGAGAATCGAATTCAGGTCTTAGGTATCCAAGTAACTTCAGTTTACTAGCTTATGTCCTAACTCACTACACTAATCTGACTATACTATTTAAACTGAATTAGATAACTACAGTTGAGCTCAGAGGATTGTGATAAGTAAAAACTACAGTTTTACTAAAATCTGTAACTTATGAGTAAAAGCTAATTCAAACATTCTGTTTTCGACTTTTATAAGTAAAAACTCGAATATCATAAGTTAAACGATAGCACAGACGAAAGCTCCTAAAGAACTAGAGTTAGAACGGAAAGTTTGAAACATATTTTTCGAGATGTTTTTTCAATTTTTTTGTGATTTTAAAGAGAAACATACATTCTCATATTGCAGAATTACTGAAATATAGCAATTTCGCCTTTCATCTTCGACGGATAGAACTGTAATTTTAAAAATATTCATAAAGAGCTAAGTTGGAGACACTTGTTCAAATGCTGAGCAGATCTTGATCAGGTTTTGTCAAGGTTCTTGTAACGGAAACTATTCAAACAAGTTTTGTTTCATATGTTCAAGATAATGATTCTGTAATAAATCTGTATCAAGATCTTGATCAGAATCTTGAACAAAAAGAATCTTTCAAGACCTGCTTGTGATATAGAAAGACTTTTTCATCAGGAGAGTTGGTCTATACCAGTGTGTTTATTATTCATAAACAGTAAGGAAAATCCGATCTAAAGCAACGAAAATAAAACAGTTTTAGTATTGAAACTAAAGGATGAAAAACATATCAGATGGAAACAATGAAAGACGACATGAATTAACAATAATCAGTAGTAGAATAAAAGCATGATTGCGCAGTTAGATTTGACCTATACACATTTGCCGATAACACTGCTGCTCAAAAGTGCACGTTTCGGAAAAGAAAGTGCTCAAAACAAGTTTTACTTTTGAAGTGGTTAAATATTCTTTGCGCATAATTTATAAAATTATTCAAATATCACAACTTTAGATATAGCAATCTTTACGCTTATTTCTTGTGCGATTAAAACGTGTAAATCATGTAATTGAAATGGCGCAATTACTAAACCAGACTAATATTCATATCATATATATATATACAATTACTGTAGTACTTTTGTGATCAGCTTGTGAGAATAGTTGAATGGATGAAAACCAGAGTTTTCTAGAGAACCCTTAGAAGAACACGTCACAAAATTCTATGCAAAAATACATCGATTTTCTTTTTCGATGTTCTATCTCTGCTATAAATTTGAGCTCAATCGGACATGTACTCCGCATTTGGCAACAAGGTGAAA
>CAJNOQ010004584.1:0-17172 GCA_905250885.1 Didymodactylos carnosus | reverse complement strand
GGGGTTTCTGAAAAACTGGTTTTCTAGAAAACCAGGTCTCCGAAGGCCTAGCAGCAAAAACCATTGTCATATTCGGAATCAGCATAGTCGATAACCTATTCTCCACTAGATTTCAACAAAAAAGCGAGCGGACACTTGGGGCAGTTCCCTCGTGAGTTTTAAATTTTAGAAAGAATAATTCCGTTGAACTTCTCATAAGGCGAATAGCGTAATGAAAAATAATAAGTGACTACTGCTTTCTAAATTACTGCCTTAATTCTGTCGAGCTCATAGTTGTTTTATAAGAAGTGATTGACTCAGTTTTACTAGATGGCAGTTTTGATCTAGGGCAGCATCGAGAAGACCGAACAAACAGTGGCTTACGCTTATATGCCGATATCGTCAAAACATTAGCATGTCCATTTTCGCCACGACTTGTTTTCGACCAGCAGGTTTTATCTGTCGGATAGTAGGTAAACGCTTCACAGCCCGCTGTATCCAGACATTTTGAACAACAGCTACCCAAGTCAGGCTGTTGTGAAATGGAACCTTCTATATCGTTGCCCCAATAATCCCGGAGCTATTCACAAATCGCGTTCACAGATAAGACAGGTAAGATTAAGTACACAGTAAATACCCTGTCTCTGGCACTGTTCGACTTATGCTAACGCAAACGGTTACAAGGTAGTTAATAAGAGAGGGCCAAAAAATATTAGAAGATATACATAACACCACGAACGGCTCTTCATCGTAAAAGTAAGACGTTCATTAGCTGTAGAATACAAAGGATTGGAAAAACTATAAGTTATTTAACAAATAAGAAGCGCGCGGACTAATCTGACTTTAAGAATAGTATGTGACTGTACACAATGTCTATAATATTCTGAGAGGAAAACCGATAAAGAGTTCCAGTCGTCACGGTAAAATACATTGCATTTGGGCTCATAACTCTCGAGCAACAGACGATTGTTTCTTTGCAGGATCTTTCCATAGTTGAAAATAACCCTGAACGTTAGGAAACTTTCGATATTCTCCGACTCAATTACTATTGTTTTTCATCACCCCTAATGCTTTCGGATGGCCTTTCAGACAGTCAGAAAAGTAGGTTCGTTTCTATTACCTTTCCTTATTCAACAGTTAAAAAGCAAGTTTCGGTTTTTCTTTTCAAATTTTTACCATTTAAACAGGAGTATCGTGATAGGCTGTAGATTTAACTTACTTAGCAATGGAGGATGTTTTGTGCTGTTCATTGATTGAATAGATAATATCAAGGCTGTCCTATCTTGTTTTTTCAATTTATGCCAACAGTAAAGTAAGATTAGTATCAGCAAAGCCAAAATAATTAAACTGATAATGCCACATAGAATTAATTTTTTTCTGCTACGGTAAAGATCCGAAGCACATCGACTAAAATTGTACGGATAAGCAAATGCACCTATCTTTCTTGTGTTTTTATTATTGTTGATACTAGCTGTTCGACGAGAAGAAGCTGAAGCAGCGTTAGCTAAAACAGCAAGTACCGAGAGCTGTAAATTAGGAACATTCAAGTTGAAACACTCACAAACGCTGACTGACCTGAGAAAGCATTTCTTACATTTGATTTATCATCTTCCCAGTCTCCCGTTAGATTCTTTAGTAGTGTGGTACTGAAGGTCGATGCCGTTTTTTCATTACTCGTCGTGGTAGCAGCTGTGTTACCGGTAGGACTTGTAGAAATCAAACTACTGATGGTTGCATTTTCCGACTGGGATGAAAAATATTGTTGTTCAACTATCAGCCGCTGATGATCTAAAATAAAAGGACGCAAATGCTAGTATTTCTTATCATCTTATCCAGTTTTTGTTGTAGTTAGTGGAGATACACCTTATCATTCTGCCTTTTATACCGGTATCAGTGTGGAAGCAGACGCAAAAGAAGCTAGGGGTACAATTCTCTAATAATAGCTAAGCACTCTGGTCCAAACGTTCCTGCCGTGCCACGACATTTACGCTCTCGACACTTGCGGTATTTCTCATGCAGCGGCATACAGTATGGTCCTGTATGAGGTAGCGCAAGAGTGAGGTGGTACAAATTTTGGAGAATCATTGTTGTAATCTCAAAAAAGCTTTCACAGATGTGATCTCTAAAAATGAAGCCGCGATTTAGATTGGATTTTTTGCAAAAAGCTTTCTTAATAGAGAGACCTCGGATTGAGGCGCCCACACAATCCCAAGTTTCTACATTAACTTTAATGTGAAGCTACACTATTTTTTTTTCGAATTTCCTGCGAGTATAGAACATCATATCTTCCAAAAGAGCTCTTTCAAGCTTATAATGCAATATGATACTCGGCCCATTTCTGGCTTCATTGACTTCAAAAAATTTTCGAGAAGTGATTTGGCGAGGATGTTTGTACAAAAATGTTCAGTAATAATAAAAATTCAATTTTTGTCTGTGGCACGCTAGAAAACAGAAACCCGTAGTATGACTGACTGCTCAACAAGAACTGAACTTGAAGACGTAAGGCGCTATTTCCTATAAATGCCCGAAAAATATGTTAGTGAAAATGAGGGATCGAGTGAAGTCAGGTTTTTGCTAGTGTAGTTTGCATTTTTTTGCTAGGTGCATTTGACGATTGTTTCGCTTAACATAATGAGGATTGTACCTCTCTAATGTTGAAGCATTATTTTCTTTTACAATGCTCTTAACCTACGTAACGAAACAGCTTAGATAAAGCACGGTACTAACCTCGGAGACTTTTTGCCGCCTTTCTACATTTTATTGCATCAAAAGCCTTGATCAAATATGTAAAATCTTCTTCCGATATTTTGCCTCTATCAAATAACTGCTGAAAAACTTTGAGTGTGCCACCAGTCGTTCGATCATCTCGTATACGACGTTCAACATCATCACCCAATAAGAAAGATAATTTTTCACATTCGGCCTGGCTTAAGTGGTCTAATATTTTGATTAGTATTTCACGAAAACGGAAACTCAGATCGTCGCTGGTAGCTTCGTCACTTGCACATGGTTTACTCATCATAAATGCTGTTTAAAAAAAAGCTGCGCTTTATTTTAATGTACCAGAGTTGTTCGAGAGTCGTGCAATAAATAAGACTCTCTTTCGCTTTCACTTTGACTCCGTCAATTTTTGCCTGATGCAATTCACAGAGTCCAAGGATGCTTTGTTGGCATTGTTGTGCAATGATTTTGAGTGAACTTAGAAAAACACTCCGAACAGCTCAAAAAGGCGGCTTTTTGCGTAAAATACTTAAAACGAGCCTTTTTAACCAATTCATCGGCATAAAATTAATATTCGATTTTTTGCGAGTCATCTAACAATACGCGTTGGCTATAAACTGCTTACTGAATTCGGCACACAAGTTCTACCTCAACAAAACAGGTCACTCAGAAAGAAAGGTTTCCTGCGAGCCGAGATGAAGATACCTGGGGCGAGTTCTGAATAAATAAAGCAATGCATCAAGAAGCGGGAATCTCCACTTGAAGAGTACCAGAGGAGTTTTATAAAACTGAAATAAGCTCACTTACTAGTCAGATCTTTTTCTTATTTTCTTGTTTCTACCCTATCTTTGTGTTCTGTTATTATTGTAATTCTTTGCACACTACGTAACTTTTTCTCAAATTATCATAATACACTTGTTGAGATATAAACGAATATTCGGTTGTGAAAGAAATAGACAAACATGAAGGAAAAAACTGCAGGGAAAGAGAAAAAAAAATCCATTCCGATATCATTACAGAACGGTATGACAGTTGATTACTCTGAATGGAAGTGATACACGAAGAAGTACTTTCTTGCAGTGACAAAACGAAAAATAAAAATACATTTCAGAAGGGGGAAAATGTGCACATGTTTTTTGAATGCGAAAGTTTCCGCTAAAATAAGAAGAGATGGTGCTATGTATTATCCAATCGAGTTGACTCCAATTCACGGTCGTTCACGCCCGTTCAGGTTTAGACCGTAATAAGCATAAGAAGGAAGAGAACATAATCAAAGTAAGGGCTAATACTTCACTCTCGACTTTGCTCTCTGGGCGTAGCAGACAGAGGAGGAAGACGGATAAGGTCACTTTTCGCCCTCCCCACTTCATTTTTGGAACAAAAAACTATATAGTGTCTGTCAATTTAGTATTTCGAAAAACTCACTCTTACTTTTTTCAAAAAGATTTTGTCTAGGGGCCACCCCGGGATTAGTGAATAATTTTTGCTTTCAAAAAAATCCAAAAGGATATCATTCGACGCAGAATTGGATGTTGATACAGAATAAGAGATTTAAAACTAATAAAAACTGAATCTTGACGGAGAAAAACACCATCTATCGAAACCTGCTCAAACTGCAATGTCTCCTTCTATGACTATTTTCTAAGCGAAATAAGTAACTGCGAACCTTCAATTAGTGGTTTAAACTCACCGTAACTTCAGCTGTCAGAATTACTATCGAAAAGTTCATTAGACAAAAATTTTGATGATAAGTCAAGAAAGGCTTGGAAAAACGTGAAAAACTAAATTTTCTAAAAATATTTTGGCTACAGCTCGATATCTCGTGAAAGCATTACTCCGAAATATGTTCTAACATATGCAATGATTCGAGTTAATTCGTTTAGATTCTAAATTCACGGATTTAAAAAAGTTTATATATGGGTTGCATTGAGAACACACCAGATGAAGTGCCGTCTATAAAAACCTCAACGTTAGTTGTAAGAGAAACTTTTTATTCTTGGGAAAAGCCCATCAACAGCTGCCACATTGTGAATTTCGGGGAGAATATAAAAAACAAACAATACCTCCTCTATAGAGCGAAAATAATTCCCCCAAAAAAATATGTATTACGAATAGCTGACTCAGAGATTTTTTTATTGTTCTTCTCTATGTTACGGGTACCTATCAGTTGCCGCTGTCTTCGTCTTATTATAAACAAGGAATTTCTACTTTTTTGTATGTTATTTTGGGAAACTCTCTCACTGTTGTTCTCTCTCTTTCAGTATCACATTAGCATCGAAAACTAGAATCGTTGCGAATCACTCAGCCGTGGACAATAAATTAGTCTCTTGAAAAAATTATAAAACGCAGTATAACCAAAAAACCTACGTAAAGGCGATGAAAGAAAATTCGTTTGAACCAACTGTATATCTGATAGTTATCAAGAGAATGGAAAAATATAAAAACTCTTCTGATGTAGCGGGAATCTTCCCATTTCGCTTTCTCTATTTCCCCCAATGACATATTGTTAGAGAAAAAGAGAATTGTAGCATACCCTAATCCAACTGGGAAAGCTATCTCTCTGCAGCAGCAGCAACTTCTCGTTTAAATATATTCAAGTCATTCCTTTCCTCGTCAGTTCGATTTCATTACAATACTTACAAAGTAATGAAAAACTATTTTGTGGCCCAATAGCCGCATAAGTAAAAGTAGTGTAGGCTCTGTTGTATTACGCCTGAAATTTCGCTTCAACGGTCTTTCTCTATCTGGGCAGCAGCTACAAAATTGAAGAACAGAAGAATGTCTTACACTCTGTTTCTTCTCACCTTACTCTACGTTGGTATTGCAACTGGACGAAATTTTCGATTCGTTAGTCAATGTACTCAAACTATCTGGATAGGTGTGCAGGGCAAACCTTTAATTGAAAATGGTGGATTTAAATTAGCTGCAAAATCCAGTCGTAACGTATTTGTGCCAGATGCTTGGGAAGCCGGACGATTTTGGCCGAGAACGGGATGTCGTAATGTTAACGGACAATTCAAATGTGCTACAGGTATGTTATAAACAGCACTTTGAATATTCTTTTTCAAATATTTATCATTCAATATTGTTTTTCTTTCAAAGGCGATTGTGGAGCTGGTGTAAATAACTTTCAAATGCCTTGTAAGGAATCGGAGGTCACCCACCTGCAACGATTGCTCAATTTACATTGAACGGTTGGGGTGGCAGTGATTACTATGACCTGAGTAATGTTGATGGACACAGTATTGCAATGACTATGTGTCCGATTCCTGGACAGTTTCAAAGTGTTAAGGCCAGAGGATCTCTTTTTTGTTGTTTTGAGCAGGTAGTAATTAATGTTCACCAAAAATGATCGCACAGGCTACTGCAAGCTTCTAAACAAAATTCTATTATTTTAAAGCTCTCTAGTCGCTTTTGTTTGCTTTTAAAATCGCTTTTGTTCTTAGGGTCAAAATACAACGGTCGTTTACAGGAAACCACGATACTACCCCGAAGTATGACATTGGTTTTTTGTCCTCGGGGTTTTCTCGAGCTATTTAGTTTTTTTTTGGTCATAACTCGCTCAAACTTTTTCTGTCACCACAGTTTTTCATGCAGATTTCGAATATAAAATAAAGGGCTAATTCAGACGTTTTCTTCCGCAATATTTATCTGGATCCGCATCCCATTATCGGAATCTTCACTCAGAAGTTACACCCGCTCCAACCTTAAGAATCCTCAGCTGAGTAAGTACAATCGTGGTACAGCTACTTGTACATTTAATGCAAATCTTTGTCCACCTGAATTGCAAATGAATGATGGTGCCGGCGGGAAAGTGTGTGCTTCAGTCTGTGCAGCTATTAACAATGCTGGTCAACGTGCTACACATCAGCAATTACAAAATATTTACAACAACGAAGATACGCGATCCTTGGTCTGCTGCAGCTGTGAACGAAGTTACTGTATCGGTCCACATGATAAGTTTACACAAGGTGGAAAATGTTACGTTGAACGTTGGCCAAGATCAACAGATAACAGACGTTACGATGAAGTCTTTAAATCACAATGTCCAGATGCTAACAGTTGGCAGTTTGACGATTTGGCAAGTAAGTCACTCGTTGAATGTTGTTTTTTTAACGAAACTTTCGATGTAAGCAGAGTACCATGAGAAAAGAAGAGATAGCACGTTAGCCAAAACGCTTACTTTAAAGTATCATCTCCGTAAAATGCAGCTCTTATAGAATTTGATCGCACCCCTGGTCGTTACGTCAGTGATATATAGATTCGGTTTCGTTACACAAAAATCTCACTGAAAGCATATAGTTAGAAGTTTGCGGAGATAATTTAGCGAAGATAGTTTTCACACCGATTTTCAGTAGGGCATCATCAAAACAATTTGTTTCCAGTTGGCGATGCGAACTCGAACGGTGGAATTTTGCTATAGTTATGTACTCAATCTATCTCTTTTCCTTTGTCTCGCCGACTCAGGTACCTATCAATGTAGAGCTGCTAATTATGAAATTATTTTGTGAAAGAATGTTTTCTATGGACGTTCGCCACAAGAATTGCAAAAAATATGGGAATTTATCAAATCGACTCTCTAAATGTCCTCCTAAAAAGTTCAAAAAAAAATTCATGAATCATGAGACCTCCTCCTATTTCTAGGCAAATCTAATATATGTCTACGCGTGGAGTTGCCATCAGCGGAAAGCCGTGATTATTTCTCAAAAAAATCGTTCCTGATTATCGTCAAGCATCTTTTATGAAGGCTCCCTTCCAAATAGCGGCGGCAGCACAGTCAATCCAACTCCCACGTTTAAACAACCGAGACGAGGAGCAAAAAAGAATACAAAGAACAAAGTTGGAGGAAATAACTGTGGAGGTGCTACCTTTGATACAAATNTATATGTCTACGCGTGGAGTTGCCATCAGCGGAAAGCCGTGATTATTTCTCAAAAAAATCGTTCCTGATTATCGTCAAGCATCTTTTATGAAGGCTCCCTTCCAAATAGCGGCGGCAGCACAGTCAATCCAACTCCCACGTTTAAACAACCGAGACGAGGAGCAAAAAAGAATACAAAGAACAAAGTTGGAGGAAATAACTGTGGAGGTGCTACCTTTGATACAAATACGCAAAGAGTAATCTAGAAAGGTACACCAAATTCTGAATATCGTTTGAAAATGATGAGGTAAGGAAGTCGCCATTCCACATGTTGAATGGCTTCAAAGAAGAATTTACCCCCATACAGGTTAAAAATGTAAACTTTTTTCATCATCACTTTGTCCTTGTTCTGTTTTCTTTCTATTGGTTTCGTTAGACTTTTTTTTCACGTTTCATTTTTATTTGTTTCAAATAAGATGCCGTTCAAACTTTGTCCCTTTATTGTACTGCGCTGCTTAGAAGTTATTATAAAGTATCCCGGTGACTGTTACAAGACGTTTATAAAAAGCGCTCAAATAAAAAAAGATTTGAGCTTTCAGTAATCTTCCGTTGCGACGGACATTCTTAATGGGTAATTCTACCTTTCTCCGTTTTCTGCTGTTCAGTTGCAGCGAGCACTGGTTTTCTTCGAGGTCAACCTATTTCGCTCCCTCTGTTTCATATTTTAGAAAATGTCCGATACTCGACCTACTAGCATGGAAATCTTTCCAGCTGAATTATTTCGCACTCTCTTCGACTACTTTGGTTGTCCTCAACTGCAGCAGACATTCAGCGGACTGAATTCCAAAATTGATTCTATCATAAGTCACTCAACTTATCATTTAAATTGGTCGAGAGATTACAAAACTAAATGCGAATATTTAGTCTGCAAAATTTTACCAATGATTAATCTTCAAAGGATAGTATCATTTTCAATCAAGATTAATACAAATTTTGCTAAGTTACTTTTTTCTATCTATCCAATTGATCAATTTATGCACCTTCGATCACTTCATTTGTCGCTCGACAAGAGTTTGGAGTTGGATGAGCAGTGTTCTAACGTTATAACCCCAGTTCGCTCGCTCTCTGAGTTAAAGTTTTTGGAGATCTACACTTTTCACCGTCCATCAAAGGAAGGTCTTAATTGTCTCCTAAATTTCATATTTGATGGTAGTTCAGTGTGTCCTTTACGAGTGTCTTTTGCGATTAGCCATCAAGAATTCCGCTGGCATACGAAGCAGTTAGATACATGAAACCGAGATGCATAATAAAAAAAATTACTTTTTTTTCCTCGACGTATCTGATGTCTGCACTCCAAGAACTCTTGAAATTTACTCTGAGTTGGAAACTATGTTCGTTCCCACTTCCTGTGTGCTGGCTTTGACGAAGCTAGAATATGTGTCTTTGATCACAATTGAATATTCTGATTTTATACGAGTTTTTTTCCTGTCTACCACTTGTTAGATCACTTACTGCCGGGATACGAACAGAAGATGGATCATCTCAAGAAATATCGACAACAATAACTCCAACCATCATCCTCTCCAAGTGTGCCAGACTGGATTTTAGAACTGTACAATCCTACTCTCTTCTAAATTTTAAACAATTAGAGTTCGTGCTAGAGCATATGCTAAATTTAAAATTTTAACAAAAACTGGAAATGCTGATGTTGATTGGTGGGAACGGTAGGAAGATTAGTAAACAGAACTCAAAGCTTACAGAGCTAGCTTTTAAATTATATCTAATGTGTACTATATGTTTTAAGCAAAATTCAAAAAACTCACTCCAGAGGATTTATCACTTTGGATGTAAACGCTGGCATTCGGTGAACGGGAATTTATTTATTTTCTTAATCTTAGTTGTTAACTTCCGTTAAAGCTAACGTGAAGGGTAAAATCAACAGCGTAGTCACAGAGAAGGATTTCTCGAATCCATGCAATTTCATCTATGCACTCAGCCATGCATACAATGAATTTTCATTGTAAAAAAATCTTTGCTTCCGTGTATTAAGATCGTCCGGCAGATAAGTGGAAGCAACCGGCTGAGATCGGAACAGGAAGTAGTTAAGGAAAGAAAATTAGTTTCACAAAAGTTAAGTAGATTTAAGAAGAAGTAAAGGGATAGGGAGCTACCTTTGCACGCAACGTTCTCTATGGATGCCTCTTAAAAATGTTTTTTTCAAAAATGTTGAAATAAAAAAAGTATCAAAGTTTGCGTTTTTGAGAGGAAAAGAAGTTTTCAATTGTACTCTGCTTCTTCTAACACCATAGGTCACCACCTTCAAATTCGAACTTTTGAATTCTATGATTGGTGTAATCCGAGACGTATAAACTGTGCTTGGACTCGAGGAATATATTGAATGGGGAATACAAATGCTCAGCATCATCTCCATCTTTATCATTAACACCGGCAATCACCTTCAGTCTTCGATCTTTGACACTCCATCGTGATACATAATATCTGCCGCCTTCAGCAATATACAGGTTACCAAATGGATCTAATGTGAAATCTATAGGTCGTGCAAGATTATTTATAACAAGTTGGCCTGCTGGATTATTAGCGCCGTTTGGAAACTCTCGAATCTTTGAAAAAAGTGTTCAAAAATCAACTGTAAATTTGAGCATTTCCTTCAATGTTTCCATGGCACGTTTTTAGATAGTTCTATAAAGCGTGGAAAACTATCTTTCTGTCGACTCAGAATTTCTAATTCTCTCCAAAATATTCCAAGCGAAAAAAAATGACGAGTTGAGCCGAAAATATTTTGCGTCCCAGTCTGGCAAAGTGGGCAACGCCGTAAGTCTGTTGTGGCAAAGTCCTTTGTTCCTTGGTGCAAGACTTAAGATTTTGCTTACATATGGGCATTGCTCATCATTTCTTATCTATTGCGCTAGCGCACTTGCTACACAGCACGGAAAACTGTGTTTTGTGAATAACTTCTGCTCTTGGTCCCCCAGTGCTTTATCTTGTAAGCGTTGCTTTTAGCGTCGAGGACAATAAATTTTGTCGAAATTATTGTGCAAATATCTATACTGACAGGAGCAACGCTGCTGCGTTTATTCCAAACAGCAAAGAACATTTTCTACTTTGTTCAATGAAAAGGCAATAAAACTTCTGTCGGAGATTTTGCAATACTACGCTAAGTGAACTCACCCGTCAGTGATAATCAGTAAGGTAAATATTATCACATTTATCTACATAAATGCTGGTGCCAGCTCTGACATCAGGGCCAATTATTTTTAATTTGAGTCCAGCTGATGAATATTTAATTAGTCCTTCACTCGACGAAACTGCATAAAATTCACCTGGTTTCACTTTGCTTTCAGCAATTCCTTTAAAATGTTCTTCAGTATGTACGATTGTATAACCTTCACTACTGTTGGCTTTAAACACCTGAATTCCAGTCGAGTCAGATATAAACATATTTTCGTCTGAATCAACAAAGAAATCTCTCGGGCGATATAGCTGATGCCCAGTATCTCCTTGACCGCCTCCACGTGCTACCGTCATTCCAACATTTGATCCTTGGACGAACTTTTGGATACGGTGATTGCCACTATCTGCCACATATAGAGTATCATCTCGAGAGTCAATAAAGATTCCTAAAGGGTTAATTAACTGAGTACTAGAGCTCCCAGCTTGGCGAGATGTTCCTGCTACTGTTGTAGCCTATTTCTTCCATTTTGGTTTAATACAGGAAGCATTTGAGGATGGTGGACGAAAAAGGGTTCACATTTGTTGGATACTAAAAAACAGGAGGAAACTTAATTGAAAATAATTTCATGATCTTGTAAAACTTTTACTGGCACTGGTTTTTAAGTACAATGTATAAGTGGACCCAGCAAACGAAAACTGAGATAAAAGAAAGGAACGTGGCGAAAAATCTCCCAAGTCTCCAAGCATTCATGCTGAATTAGTTAAAACCCTGGAAAAACGCACTTTTATGTGTTTTACCTATTATTCATTAGATTCTAATGTCTTTACATTCTCCGTAAATCTTCAGAACGCATATGACGTTACCTCTCATCCTTCACCGCAATCTGTTTAATCTCTATTCCTCAATTACCGCATTTTCCCCCCCATTTTGAAGTTTTTAGGTAACAAATATTTATGCCTGATTTTATCCGAATGTTCTATTCGACTAATAGGAATTAAGTTATTTAAGCATGAAACAAAAGTATTAAGTTAGTTTTAGTTTTCTTCCTTTTACTTTCCTTTTTTCGCCGCTTACCAATATCTCGAAAGTTGAGCGGGTTAGTAACCAGATACGAAACTCCGGTTTTCGATTAAGCTCAGATGATGGCTCCAGCTCACTGTAGAACTAAACCGCATTCAGATACGATACTGGGAACGCCAGATACGGAGAACCGCGTTTTCCTGCGTTTTAACAAAGGAGAAAGCTAGGAAGATTGACTAAAGCTGAAGCGCGTTCGCAATGGATCTCAGGGCAGCTCGACAGATGTTTCTGCGTGGAACAAGTAAAGTTATTATTATCGAAATTTGATAAAGATTTTTCCGCATTGTACGGTACACGTCATCATGTTATAAATGTTCATTCAATCATTCATGTGCCTTTGACAATAAATGATTTTGGTCCTACAACTGATATTGAAAAAAACACATGATAAAGCGATCAATCTTTGGCAGGATACTCCGTCTACTGGCGAACTGTCTCTTAAAAGAATAATTAACAATCAAGAAGGCTTACAAAACAAGAAAGACGACGTTTACTTTATTCTTTGTGAGAGATTAAACCTGCGCCATGAGGATCTTTTCCCAACCGTTTCCGCCCATGGGAAAATTCATTGGATGCACATGGGAATCCATGCGAGGACATGCATGGATATGCTCATCGAATTCCAATAAGTGGACTCCCATGAATGGTAACTCGTGATATTCAATTTCCGTGCATGTTAACGCCTGGAAGTTAAATACCCAGCGTAAATATGCATCGGAGCCCACGCGTTGGAATTCGATGAGGATATCCATGCGTGCCCTCGCATGGATTCCCATGTGCATCCATGCATTGACAGAGTACTTCCATGCATTGACAGAGTACTTCCATGCATTGAAACGCATTGAGGGGCTGATTCAGGCACGGTAACGCATGGAATCCGCGCTTTCCACACATGGAAGCGGCTGGACATCAAATCGCACGCGTGGTGAGCGCCTGAAAGACCAAAAATTTTCCGCATGGGTACTCTGCAATGACAAATTCGGTTAATTTCATAATTTAAAATCGACAATCGGTTACAAAATTGCTAATTATTTTACAGAATTTATGAAATGTTCAGCGATTTTAAAGCAAAATATCAAGTCCTTAGTTTTCAGAATTCGATTTGAACAATTCTAATGTTATTATCGTGTAGTACTTTGTTTTCTACAGATGCCAGTATTTTTTATCGTTTTTGGTTATTTTTTCGCAGTAATTTTTATCCATACAAAAAGGGACGTCATCAGAATGAACGAGACTGACGAAGAAAAAACGAAATTGGTTTTATGAATTGATTCTCGTTTTCGACTTTAAAGTCGCCAATATAGCTGAAAATTTTTTCTTCGGTATGGAATCGTCAACGGTGACATGATTTCTATAAAATCGAAATATAAAACTGTGGATTCTATAAATTAGCGAAGATTTTGTAAACTCCTGAAAAAACGATAAAATCTTGATTTTTACATTTCTAAAATCTTCAGGTATTAATTATGTGGGCTAAATCATTGTGCATTTTATAGAAAATCCTCACAATTTGTAGAGCAAGTTTTCTTTTAGGTTTCTTAGCATGTCTTAAGAAATCTTGTTTCTTGTACAACATACGAACTTCTTGGCTCGATAAATGTCAAACAGTTCAAATTTCAGGGTCAAGACAGCTCTTTCTCTGCAGAGTTTTCGCGCAGATAGTAGAATATTAATTTAATCGCGCTTTTCAATCTATTGCTAATTTCTCCATATATTCTCACTCGCTAAAACTGTTGTGCGCTTAGTATTCTGCAAATTGTTGATTTTTTCGGGATGATTCTACTTTGCATGTCTCATTCGAGTAATAAAAATATTCAGTCACACGTGTCCATCATATATACACGATGGAGTCGTATAAAAATATATTCAGGGATATATCACAATTTTCTTTCGTATCTCGTGTAAATGAGCGTGTGCTTTCAATACAAACAGTAAAAAATATAAATAAGTAATAAAACGAATTGAAGCAAGTGGGTTTCGAATATTTTTCCGACTTGTAAAATGCTCAAATCTTGAAAGAGCTCAAAATTCTGTATGTGTATTGGAGGCACATGCTACATAGGAAAAATTATAAAGACACCGACTAAATGTTAGAAATCGTTAACTACTGAACGATACAGAAAAGAACATGTGATATAAAATATTTCGACTTTCTAACAAGAAAGATGGGAAGGATTCATTTTCTCCGTACTCTCTTACTCACTAACTAATCATACACTCATGCTACAAATTAGACTAGTGGACAAGAATCCACACAACTACCACTAAGGCAACCACATCCAAGAACGGAGTGTTTTTTTGTCATCAAACGTATATAAGCAGTTAAGTCAGTTACTGACAGACAAAGCACAGAAAGAAACTCAATAATAGGCAGGATAATAAACACATCAATTATCAGTTCACTCTCTTCGTTTTTCTCTAGTTTCTCTGCCAAAGCGAACAATATCCAGTGGAACTATCTGAAGTTTACTATGGCATCAAACTTTTCTTTTTGTAAACATCACATAAGATACGTTTGAAGTGTAGTGTTCTTCATAAAACCAATTGGGCTCATGACCGAAACAGAAAGAAAATCACAAATTCAAGACCTTGAGCTCGAGACGATTTTAAATTTTTAACCTGATATTTAACTCGCCGCGAGCTAATAGTTCGGTGCTATCTGCTGTACTAATCTCTACATCGACAGTCTTCTAACCTTTGGTATATGGATACATCAAATAACAATCAGCCATAAACTAACATCATCTCTATGTAGAATCTGCGTCTTCGTTTAAATGCTTTCGCTTGTACTGTCTGGACAAAAAAAACACAAGGACGTAATGGTTCGGTTAAAACAAGAAGGTTCGACATTGAACCACTTTACATCCATGGATCTCTCTTTTCTGAAATATCGAACCATTTTCACTCAAAATGGATCAACCACCTTGTTGGAACCTTGCAGGTTATATCGCACTTTGATCAAACTATGAAAAGGTTCCATCTACAAGAGAGAACCCATGAAGGTTCAATCTGCATCCTTCGCTTTTAGAGAGTACTGATGCTGTCTAAGGATAACAATTTTGCGTTGCCGGCACCTTAGAAAATTTTTAACTCTACAAAATTGGTTCATTTGTAGATTGGCAATTTGAAGTTTGATAGATAAAAAGTAGATTGAAATGCAACAAACTGAGGTTTTAAATGTCTAAGTTATTCATTTATTTAAACTTTTTTAATTCGTGGTTTTGTTTTTGAGAAATATGAACTAGCGTATTCTGTTAAGTTTTTTCTTCGTCCGACTGTTATACAATTTTACTCTATAGTTTAATGGAAAATAACGATAAAAATACATAAGCAGGAGCAACATGAAATAAGCAGACCACCAATTGTTATGTCAACTAACTTAAACCCTATGTACACTCAAACTAACAACACCAACGAATGAATGTATGCTCACCTATACATATATCCGAAAGAACAAAGACATAGTGGCATAAAAGAAAACGGGTGATGCGATCTTTAAAGAAATATTTTATTGTCACCGAACATTATAAAACAAGCGTTCACAATATCTATGCTTTTATCGAGAGATATCTAACATTTTCTTTCATACGTCGATTGACGAATTTATTCGGCAAATTTTACTCTCATACAAGGTGATTCTCTGATGTTTTTAGGCTCAAGGCTCGGTATATGCACACTTCCTTGTCCAAAGAAAAAGTTTGATATTAAATCCAGATGTAGATCTAACAAAGAAACGCAACACGCCATTTCTTTTGAATTAGAGGACCGTTGTCTCTCAGAACATAATATGAAAGAGTAGTTACGAAGAGTTTGATCACGTTCGCTCTCAGACGTCTGATTAAACACCTGCAACGATCGTAGGTAGTCACACACCATAACGTTGTTTTCGAGTACACTTCTCTAATATGTCAAATCGTCTATGTTCGGGAGTTAAATTGAAACGAAACTGTGTCAGACGTCTGAAGAAGAGTTATTAAATATTATATGTGTCGCTGAGTTCGTGTTGAGCTCGTGCTGAGCTCGTGATAGGAGCGTTTGTTTCTCTTCTTGATGATGGCTGTATTTGTGGAGTTACATGATTACTTTGAGTTCGATATATTTTCTTGATTAAGTCTTTGAGCTGTGGTGTTATATAGACAGTTATGAGCCCGATGAATATCAAACACATCGATGTTATTATTGCACATATTGGATAGGTTAAATAATAGAGATGACCAACTATTAACCCATATACAATAAAAACAAGAGTTGGAAATCGCAGTAAAATTAATATTGAGACTAGAATCACGATACGTTTGATTACAGTCACATCTCTCAGGTTCTGTCGTCGTCGTGTGGTTGTTGACGAACTATGCACATATCTCGTTATCCAAAAATACATGACGGTAGTGGAAACTAATGGAATCAAATAGAGTATTCCGATGAGATAAAACGAGGTGCGAATGTCTGTGTAGGGAATAAGACAATATTGTTCACCAGGCAGCTGAACATAATAATTCATGAAGATTGTTGGTAATAAAAGGAAAAATGTGAGTAGCCACTGACCAAATACTAACACGATGTACAAAGTATAGAGTAAAAGAAGTTTCTTTTTATAGAACACGACTCGACAAAGTCGATAGAATGCCTGTAAACAGTATGAATAATATATTGAACATTCGGAAATGTCATAGAAAAGACCCCATATGTAGCAGAATTCGATATCACGCACCAAGAATGATCCAAATAGATTCGAGCTCGTCATTATACAAACGGCAAGACAAGTGAAAAGAGCGGCTAAACATGTATTACATGTTAATAAGAGCGATATATCTTTTCGAAATTGTCGCTGATATTTGAAAATAACCGCGAAAATTGACGCATATATTAGAATAGAAATAAAAATATTGCAGAAAACAACCATCCCAATGACTGTTGCAGCCAACATGTGACTAGCCCTCTGATTTCAGTAGAACATACCGTTATGTCTGACTTCTTTTGATAAATCTTGTATGCTTGCTTACTTAGTTATAGTCATTATGATGTTCTCTATCGAATCTCCAAAAATGACGGCTCCGTACTGTATTCGTTCCAAAATTATGATTTTCACCTTATGAGAGATCGAACAAGGATTCAAACAAAGAAATGCAACATGATATTTGTCTTAAATTAGAGGATCGTTATCTCATAATGAACTTTCATATTTTTTTCACGCACACGAACGCCCGTTCGTTATTACTCTTCGGTGTGATCCCAAGCACTCAGCACATAAAATTAAGTAATCAGTTCCAATTTCACATATTTTATACATCTGATATAATTCAAGATAATGTCGACTATTTGGCAGATGAACCATTAT
>CAJNOQ010004583.1:0-17175 GCA_905250885.1 Didymodactylos carnosus | reverse complement strand
TTCTACGTCAGTTTGAAGTACACAGGTTGTACTCTATGTCGAGCTGTTTTGTTGATTAGCGTACAGTCTACTTTTTGAGATATAGAGATGTCAATAAAGTGAGTTATAAAGTTTTTTCCCGTTCTTTTATCTACTGCTGAACTGCAAAACAAAACAGTGAATAGCGACTAACCGTTTCTAAAAAAAAGTCGCGATCAGATTTAAAATACTTTTAAGATTTTATCGCGATCGCGCCACGACAGCAAGAGTCAATAGCGATCGCGTCGCGATAGCGTGAAACAATCGCGATCGCGTCGCGAATAGCGCGAAACCTTAGCTGTCGCTCCGCGACATAGCGATCGCGCCGCGAATGAGGCGGGACAGTGGGAACGGAGAACGAATAAGATAAAAGAAATTGAATGAAGAAACACGTTGTCATGTGTTTGTTTTCTTTCTGATTCACTTCGAGTTTGAAGAGATATCCATTCTATCTATCTAAGCACATCTTGGCACTTCTTGGCGATTCAAACATCTACAATGGGTGAAATAAGTGTTCGGAAATAGAGTCAGTGTCCCTATTGACAGCAGGAAAAGTTTTCTTTTTCGTAAATCTCGATTTTCTCAGCCATTTTTCAAGTGATAAGAGGGAATTTTAGATTCCGGGATAGAGGAGACAACTATGTAAAAAGTTTTCAAAACTAATATAGTTTGACTCAATTACAATGATAAAAAGAAGAGGCATGCTCGATTCCTTTGCGTTCTTGCGTGTTCTCAAATATAGCAGTCAAGCTATTTTTTGTTCATATTGATGGCAGGTCGATTCAAATACACGGCGTTTTTTACACCCTCGAAGAAAAAAAGTTTTCTTGACGGACAAAATTAAAATATTTTAAAAGAAAAATATATACAAATGTTCCTCTGATCACGAGGAATCGAAGGGTACTATTTTAATTGAAAACAGATCGGGTTTTCACCTTCATCTGCGCCACAGGGCAAACTGAATGTATTTGAATGGAGCTGCCATAAATAGGCACAAAAAAACGCTTGACTGTTATATTTGAGAACAGTACCTATTGATGGTAGGCCATTCAGTTTGCTCTGTGGCGCAGATGAAGGTGAAAACCCGATCTGTTTTCAATAACAGGTCGGTAAATTTTTTGTGAAAACTTCCAAGGACTTGTCCATTCTCCGAAGGAGACGGAAGTTTGAAGTTTATTTTTACACTAGCTGACAGCAGTGAAGAACGCATAATGAAGATAAAAGCTGCTAAATAAAAGTGAAAATCAATAACTTCAACACCAACACGTACCGTGACGTAAACTAAGAAAAAAGCGTCTGTAGTTGATAGTATGTTGACGATACGCATGTAAAATTGAAAGTCAAGAACTTATGTTTGATTGTATTTTATTTTTTAAAAATTTTTGATGTTCCAAAAGAGGAAACTTTTTTCGAAAAAAATGAAAGTGAAAATTCGGAATACAATATCAGTCATTTTGTCCAGAATTCAATGCTGGATACGATATATAGTTTGTTTTCGAAATTATTGAAAACCGACTACATCGAAAACCCTCCGCCGTCCTTTATCGAAAGTTTCTCGTAAGTATGATAATAGTCTTCACCAAGGACAATGACTAGAGTATTCCGATGAACAAGAAAAAAAGCGTGCACAGAGAGCAGACTATAGATGGTAACTGTATTTTTGTTGGCACGAAAACCAAATCCCTTTTCTTATGTTTATTTCCGCTTGAATACAGCAAAAAATCGATATGTACTACTAGACACACGTAATTTATTGTATTTATGTTATCGTGTATCATGTTATCTTAATCCTGGATGCGGATAAAATCATCAGAATTAATTCATAACAACAATTGTGCCGTCATCAAGACCAAAACAACAATAATCTCGTTTATCATACAGAAAGAGAAAGAGTAGCGCGACTCACTGAAAAGTGAACGACCAAAAGCGATTACAACTTATGATTGTGTGGAAGCATAGCGGTAAATAGGCTCAGTTTTTCAACAAAAATTTCGAGTATTAATTGATTGTTTGTTTCTCTTGTAATGAAATTCAAACACTTGTCAAGGTCTATAATCCTTATCGATAACCATTGCAGATTGCAATACAACTATTTAACATGGAAATTTTTCGTTCATCATTAGGTATTATTGTTTTTGTATTGATAATGCTTGTAAGTAATATTGACGGGAGAAATTATACTGACCTTCGTTGAGCTAACATGAACCAATATCGATACACAAATCTTGAACTTCAATTTTCTCTTTTTCATTTAAATTTTGCTTCTGCATTAATAATAGCATTCTTTCGAAATGTGTTAATAATAAATTATCGTTATCTTTTTTCATATATAATGCAGTAATATATTTGGATATTTTAATAATTGTCACGAAATCATCATATTCGGATGAATAATTTTCAAATAATTCGAAGGATTTTATAAAATGTTTTAATATTAAATCATCTTCATCATTATTTTGTAACAAATAGCAATATCTGATACAGTAATTTAAACGAGTCATTTCTCTTTTACCATTTTTGTTATTTGTTCTTTCGATTATCGTCAGTGACTTTTGATAGTGTTCACCTGCTTCAGCATACTGATCTTGTAGATAGTAACATTCCCCTAGATCATTATGAATCGTACCACACATTTCAGTAGTTTCTGACCTTGTTTGTTGCTCATATTCTAACGCTTCTGTATAATATTGTAAAGATAAATTGAGTTCTTTAGTTTTAAAGTAAATAGTACCGATTAAACGATAGATTGTTGTAAATATAGGGTAACTACTGAAAGAAATTGGTCTATGTCTTATCGATACACATTCTAGTAAATGTTTTAGTGCCTTAGGATAATTCACCATTCGATGATAAGTTTTACCTATGCTAAAGTGTATATTAACTTTTTCATCATAATTGGATGGATCAAATTCATTATGTATTTCTAAACATTGATCAAGATGTTTAAGAGCATATAAATAGTTTTCTTGTGCAAGATAGATATTTGCAATAGTTAAATGAATATCTGTGAATACCCATTTCAGATTATTTCCGATAACATTTTTTAAAGCTTTTTCAGAACGTCCTTAGACACATTAGACGCCCTCTGTAGATGTCACCAAAGAGATACAAAAATAGGATATTTTTCGAGTTCATTAAGAGATGTATGTTGTAAAACGTGTTCAAAATATTCTATTGCCTTGTGATAATCACCCATTTTAATTAAAAAATCTCCATAATAATTATCTGGCCAAAAGTCTTGTTGCATTATATTCCGCTGTTTTTCGATATAATCGTTTTTCAAACACTCAGCGTCACCTACACATGTCATCGATACAATCAAGATGTCTTTTTCTCTCTTAATAATGTTTCTAATATCAGTAATTTTAAATACGGCACCCAGATCAAATAAAATCTCTTCTTCATGTGGGTTCTCATTAAACTCTGATATATAAGCATAAACACTATTCGTTAATTCGGTATCAATTATAATTTCGAATATAACATTAAACATAAAACATTCTGCTACATCACGCAGTAATATCGTAGATAAAAATCCGTTAGTCGATATGTATTTTCCTTTTAATATTTTTAGCTGTGCAATAGCCGCTGGAAATAACTCACCATCACGATAAACTACAAATGATTTAGATACTTCTCGATAAAATTCTAAATTTTCCTCAAATAGTCTTTTCGGATCTAAACAAAGATCAACAATGTAGTATCTTAATTTATATAATGTTAGCGTGTCTTGTGTTCTTAATGCCTGATTAATAATTTGAAACGGAAAATCGTTTTTTTGTGTACCATCGAATAGCCAAATACGGTTTAAAATTCTCGACTACTGCTGATTGTCTTTTTTCGACTGAGATGATTGTTGAAACAATTTTAATACTTTCTCAACGAAGAAAAACCAAGAAGAGGAAGAAGAATTTGCTGAATTCACCGCATTCACTTCATGTGATTCTTCTAATTTTTTAAATATATCTATGTAGTGTGATGATTTTAATTCTTGATGAAATAGTCTTGATAACATAGAATTTTTCGAATATCCACGAATATCATCACTTGAACGATATAACAGGTTAAATTCATCTATTTTTTTTTATATTGTAGAAATTTTATGATAATATAAACGACAGTAGTCGATCATTTCTTGTTTCGAAGCCAATAAATTCATATTCATCAGAGTATCACGTAATAATTGATACCGTAAATAGTCAAGAGATTCATCATTTAAATCACATATAGGTTTACTATTTTTCTCAAATAAATTAAATATCGATAAATGCTGTAATAGTAAACATAATTCATTTTGTAACGCTTCAAATAGGTCGTTATACTCTACATAGATACCCATTAATTTTGAATATTTATTATCATCAAGTAAATCTTGATACAATTGTTTATTTCTACAAAATATATGAAACGAATATATTTTATCTTTGTTTTCATTATTATGAAATTTTTGTAATGTGTCACGACAATATTGACCGGATACAATAAGAATTATTTTATTATGTTGACATGTATCGATTGATTTTATCAATTCATTCATCGTTGTACATAAAATGCAATGATCATGTACTTTTTTTATATCTTTTTTTATTTGAATATCAAACTTCTCAGCAAACCATACAATCGTGACATTTTTATTTGTTATGATATCATTAGTTTGTCAATATATCTTTGTTCTATCCGACGTTATTTTCTACAAAATCGAAAATAAATATATTTTCCAGCCTTTATCATAACATATAAGGAAGGTAACACCAGCAGTAATTATTCCAACATAAGGTGGTAAACATATATTGGTGAGTATGCTGTCAACTAGTTTATCAATCATAATCACTTTCTGAAGATATGGAACTGAATGAAATGAATTATATAAAACATAAGAAAACCGATGTAACATATTATACTACATAATTTTAGTCAGTACTCTCCTCTATATGCCTTCAGCATTCATTAAGTCGCATTAAGTGGCAAGGTTTGTCCAATATACATAAGAAAAAAAATCTTTTTATTTACACAATTACGTATGAATCTTCTTTGAAAGATAAAAATGGTGTCAGAGATTCACGCTTTAAAAACTGCAATTATATAATAGTTTTTGAACGGAAGGAAGTTCATACAATAGTATTTCTTTTTCTTCTCTAATGATTTCTTACATTTGATTTTTTTCCAACATATTTAAAAAATTCGTTTCCTATGATCTATGATTTATATGAGTGAATTGCACTAACACTGCACAGTTTATAAACGTTAAAAATGGCCTGGGTTAAGCATTCACTCTTCAAAAGTAAATAGAAACAAAATTTTCTACCTACTGCTCGCAAAAGTAACGGAAATCAAATTTTTGTTTACCTACGGTTTGAAAGAATTTTCGGGCCGAATTATACATTACACTTATTCTCAAAAATATAAAATATATATATTCTCGCTTATATAAAATCTTAAAAGTGATCAAAATCGCCATTTTATTTTTTGCTGATTTCTTTTGTTTGCTTTCTCCTTTTTTATTACCTTCTATCTTTTCATTGCCCTTTTCATTTGTTTTAATTGTTTTTCTTTTGTTTATATAGAAACATTAAAAACTTCCATTTTTCTGTTTTTTTTTGTGACTGGTTCATCTTTGAAAATGTATCTTTGAAGGATAATTTCTGTTCTCCATTTTCTTGCGAGCAGAAATATGCATATGATTTTGCTCATCACGTTAAACGTGTTTCTTTTTTTGCATAAGTTCGAGATAAATTTTTTTCATGTAATCCAAGGACGTTGTGCCAATTTATTATGGAAAAATGGTTTAGTACCAGATAACTCACTCGTCGAATATCTAGAGTTACTGAATATCGAACTTGAGAGCAAGACACTTTCTTATAACATTTAACAGTCACCTGATATAAGTCCAGATCTATTACCGTATCGCGCTACACATTCAACCTCATTTCACACTTCATTAAAAGCACAAAACATCTCTAGAACAAACATTTTGATGAATTTAGGAGACAACTGCACGTCTTATTTTTTTTTTTTGTTGAGATATTCAATTTTTATGAAAACCTCAAAAACTAATATTCTGTCATCTTGAAAAATTGTTAACTTAAAGTTTGTAACAACATGTTACCTAGACTAAACAACTTAAATAAAAGAAATACACGTTTTGATTTCACTGTATAACATTCAATTCAAGGAGCACACAAATTACAGGTCTGAAGTATGGATAAAGAAGTCGTTACTTTAAACATGTTGCATCGGAAA
Source organism: Didymodactylos carnosus (assembly GCA_905250885.1). Taxonomy (NCBI): domain Eukaryota; kingdom Metazoa; phylum Rotifera; class Eurotatoria; order Philodinida; family Philodinidae; genus Didymodactylos; species Didymodactylos carnosus. The sequence continues at coordinate 10,917 of CAJNOQ010004583.1, read as the reverse complement.
TAAATCCGACAGCAAATAAATGATTTGTTGAGAAAACTAAACAAAAAAAGATGGAATTAATATACAGCGACTTCTTTGATTCTGTAATCCTAAAATGCTAAACTGCCTAATGTATTTATAACATAATAATAAAAATATGCAAGCGTAAGACGAATTTGTCTAAAAAATTCGTGCAATTTCAAAATGAGATGAATAAAATAAAAAAAGTGTGAGTGTCGAATTAATCGAGGACCGGTGACTCCGAAAAGTCAGCTCCATAGCTTGCTTCAGGCTCAAGAGGAAAATAGTCCAAGATCGCGGCTCACGTTGTCCCTTTGTAGATAATGTCTATTTGATTATGGAAATAGTTGGAGTTCAGCAATCTCTCTCACAGAACGACAACAAAATAGATTTACTTTGCTTTTTTCTGTCCTTTCGTGATTGTTATGCAATACAGTCAACGTGCATTTTCATTTTAGATTGATCAACTATATTCATGTGTTAAACAATTACCAGTGCGTATACTGATTCTGGCACAGTGGTTGGACAAAAGCTCCTTTTGTACCTGGATTGTAAAGGGACGTCTTAAAACGTACGATTTACTGAGCCAAACATTTTACGACACTTGTTAGTTGTCTTTATTACATGAATATCCCAGTTCGGATCCTGTTTGAGTATTATACCAAGTAATTTAACTTTCTTCACTCATTCTAAACTATTACCTTCTAAGTTCAGTGCTACTGTTGATAAAGAAAATTTTAATCTCTCAAAAGCAATCTAGATACATTTTTTCGTACTCATATTTACTAGATTTCGAGAACACCAAACGCGTCACTTCTAACTGTATGTCTGGAAGAACCGTGCATAACGGTAAAATTTGAAATATAAACTACTGGTTGTTTTGTATTAGTAGATAGATAAAGTGTCCTCTTCAAAATGGGATCTAAGCAGTTGTGTGAAAATCTTCCTGAAGCAAGCTCGGAGTCACCGGTCCTCGATTAATTCGACACTCACACTTTTTTTATTTTATTCATCTCATTTTGAAATTGCACGAATTTTTTAGACAAATTCGTCTTAGGCTTGCATATTTTTATTATTATGTTATAAATACATTAGGCAGTTTAGCATTTTAGGATTACAGAATCAAAGAAGTCGCTGTATATTAATTCCATCTTTTTTTGTTTAGTTTTCTCAACAAATCATTTATTTGCTGTCGGATTTATTTCCGATGCAACATGTTTAAAGTAACGACTTCTTTATCCATACTTCAGACCTGTAATTTGTGCGCTCCTTCAATTGAATGTTAGAATGAAACTGTTTGTGCTCATCGATGTGATAAGGTATACGATCGAGTAACTTTCCCAATTTCCAATTTATAGGGAGCAACGTGTTTTCACTTAACTGTGTTACAATTGTGTCGACTGATGTTTGTAAAATATTTCTAATTTTAGTTAATTTTATACTTAATGATGAAAATTCTGGACAGTTGTCAGATAATGTTTCTATGCCATGTAGAATAATCGCTATTTTGTCGATATTATGTGATGTGAAAGACATTTTGTCCATACTCTCTACTATTGACTACTATCGATGTGACGCTGTGAAATTATTAGGCAAAACGCTGATAAGAAAGATCATCACGGCAAAAAGGAATTCTTTTTTATACAGTCATCTGGCGTTGATTATGTGTATAACGGTTCGGCTATGTATCATGTCGTTGCTAGCTTGAATCAGTTTCTATCAAAATTTGACCAAACAACGGTATAGTAACGATGCATTCATCGGATACAATCGTGCAATACATAGAAATAAAGAAAACGAAAAAAGAACAATTTTTCTATTATGATCTGGATAGTCCAGCAGTGTCCGGATTCTTTCAATTCCGGAGCTTCTCTTTCCCCACAAGAATTTCTCTCTACCCGCAGAAATTTTCACAGCAGATACGGTTTGTTTTATTATTATTCGAAGCTTAACATCAGACTTAACAAAATTCGAGAATTTTCTTTCACACGAGAACTTCAACGATAATTTCTCTCTTAGCCAATGGAAATTTCTCTGTTTGCCAACAGGAATTTTTCTCCTCCCACGAGAATTTCTCTTTTAGCCAGTAGAAATTTCTCTGCTAACCGGCAGAAATATGTGTCCTTCAACCAAACAATGCTTCAGAATATTGTAATATTTATGAAATATTGGATATTTATTTGTGTAACAAGGATAAAGCTCTTGCGTTTAATTGTGATAAAAATTTAATTAAAATACAACAGTAATTCAATACTATGACCAATAATGTTAAACGTACCGAACAGTTATTTAGGAGGCAGTGCACGATAGAAACGTACGTTTTGTGTATAGCGTGCTCAATGACTTTTCAAAAACTTTTGTCAAATTAACCAATTGAATTATACGCCACTCGACGCAGAATGAAATTCTACGTCTGAATATGTATAAGCGAACATTCCGCAGTGCATAGGAAGGGAGAAATACCGCAAAAACTTCGAATTTTCCAAGCTTTTTCGGAAAACATTTTTCGAAAGCCATCTTGAAATTCAGCCACTTCCATCAACTAAAACATTTTTCTGATTTAACAGCTCGATGCCGAATCCATTTTTCCATCGAGCTCCGCAAATCGGAGATTTTTAACACTAAATTTCGATTTTTCCGAGATGTTTTTCCGAAGCTCTCGATATTGTTAAGTAGTAAAACTATCTTAATTAATTTTCTAACTTTATTCAGTAACCAATTACTATGTTATACATTCGCAAAAATATAGCTATATATACATATCACCGAAAGTCCGAGAAAGAATTAGAAAAGGATCTAATGAAGTCAGAAGAACTGGTCAGAACATGACATCATTAGGTCATGACGTACAAAGAAGAATAGGAAAGAATATGTCATTTACTACTGGCCGGACTAATGACGTCAGTAGAACAGAAAGAAAGAGAAAGGTCACTATAAACATATGACCGTATAACATATCATATGATGTAAAAAGAAGAACGAAACGAAGACAACAAGGACTTCTTAACAATATTTCACCTTTGCTAACTTTTTCAGAAAACAAAAAGACATGGACTAGAAAGAGAATTTTATGCGGATTCCAAATATCACCTTATTCTTGAATGAAGATCTTTCCTTTGTCCGTGGCAGCGAAATCCCTTTCTACCAACTTTTAAAATTATATAATTCCAATTATTTTTTATATAACATTAAGTTGGTGGAAAAGGCTTGTTTGAAAAGAAGTACCTAACCAACAAAGAAAACGTCACTGTACTCCAAATAAGGCTTTGCAGAAAGTGCCACCTAACCGAAAGAATGAGCATTATAAAACTTCGTATTTATGCACAATCAATAGAGGCTTTCAAGTGTCATCTAGCCGTGAGTTATATTTTCAAATACTATATGTTCGTTTGTATAGAAAAAATACATTAGTAAAAGACAGATGCGATTTATATCATCACACTTTGTAACTTGTTAAAACGCTCAGCTCTATTATTTTAAATTGAGGTACATAGAAGTTTGTAGAGAACTGAATTGCGCATCTTTTGAAAAAAGTTGAGGATATTTTCTCTATACTGAGATATACGCAAAATACCAGTGTCTCAATCATTTTGCTACACCCGGTAATTCTCAGTTTTGTCCATCAGAACTCAGTATTTATGCAGTAAAAATATCATATTTGGAATCAGGATCATTCGACTTATGTGTATTTCTGTTATATCCGATCAGTTTAGTTTTTGCTGAATTTTCACGTTGAACAATTCATTGACCAAGATTTCTGCCAAAAAAATGTAAATTTCGAAATACACGTCAACCGACTTTGTTTTTCATATTGATTTTTATTGCATAAAAGTTGTGTTCTTATGGAGGAAGTTGAGAATTATGAGCATAATTCCGACTTTTTGATCACTCAGATGACAAAGACTTTAGCTAGTACTACAGTACTGGACGGATGTATATACTTTCTGCTATCCTCTGCACACCACTTATTTTGCATAATACATATCGGTATATAAAAATTGGAGAATTTACCAAAAAAAGTTCTCTTTTCTCTATGGGAAATCGTAAATAAAATCGCAACACAGCAGATTTTAGACACATTAAGCCGTATTCCGATGATCGAATCTCATGTCACTCGTTAGTAATGGTAGGGAATGGTAAGGAGCCCGTCAAAATCGCATGTACTATTGAAAATTTATTCACATTTTATTGTCCAGCGGACTTTTAGAACATTCTGTATCTGTATGATTGTTGTTAATGTTTGTTCAACTCAACTGAATTTTGTCGAAGCTGTTCATTGATCGATTTCAATCTCAATATCGCACAACAGCATGAACATTTCCAAATCAAAGAAAGTCCATAATTGTATTAACCGAACTTTAACCTTTGATTTGTAGTATCCTTGTCTATGCGATCACTATTAACGACTTGTATATTATACAAAAGGCATATGTTTATTCTACAAAATCATACAAAGTTCCTAGATACAAAAAAGAAAAGGCAATTGGTTTTTTATCAGCATATACTGTAGTTTGTAGCATGTCCCTATCCAGTATGTCAGTTTTGAAGTAGCACACACACAGCTTAAGTGATACTACATTAACTCATATTTTCCTTAGATAACTAACAGGAGGTTTATTCTAAAGCGAGATACTGTCTGTCCTCTTGAAAATGTTATGGTACAAGAGCTATTTTAGAAAACAGCTGAAGTTTTGAACTGAAATATTTTAACTTTATCGACTTGTAACCTAAAAAAATAAGAACCATAGTACTTATGTTGTATTAATTGAATGAAGTAAATAAAATTCATTTAAGTGAAAGGAATTTGCCGTCGATAATAAATAAATGCTTGATTGTTTTAGAAAAATAATAATAGTTTAACAAAAAATTTCTACTGATCTAAACAGATAAAACATGCACGAAAGTATGAATCATATCCTTTCGAAGAAGGTTTTGTTGTCGCAATCCACGGAAATGAATGAAAATATTTCTTTCAAGGAAAACGAAGAAAGAAAAGGACAGGAACAAATGTTCCATAATACAATAATTTACGCTGAAATGCGATATCCGCAAAACATGTGACATATTTTACTAGACAACGTAAACTTGAACTTTATAGATAAAACCTTCATGCTGCGTAGTCAACAATGTGGCATTGAAGACGTGAGTGTTTTATGTTGGGTATAATATTACAACAAATAATAGTTCATATGTCAAAATGGATCTGTTTTATAGTAACTACAAAGGCGAAAAATGTTTCATAATAAGAACCACAATAACATCAATTCTGTTTCATTTCAATATTTATTTCTTTTCAATTAATATTCGATGTGTTGATCTATACAAAGTTTACTGTTAAAAATATAAAATGTAAAAGTGCGTAGCCAATCAAAAACGAAATTATGAATGTATATGCAACGCGTAGTGCAAATAGTTGAAGCGATGATAATAGGCTTCAACGTTTTACTGTCTTGAAATATCAAAGTGTTTTTACAGTAAGCAGTTGACAACAAAATACAAACGCATCTGAGTGATGCACTCCTTGAAGATTGATCAAATAGAAACGTTTCTAACGGTCATCTTCGAAGGATTGATTATTAATCCATAGGATGACCAACACAGATAAAACACTTACAACACCAAAGCCACGTCGAAAAGACGAATTCCTTTTCTTTTGGGAGGGGATCGTACTAGTAGTTTCCTCATAGACAAAGCTGAGAGATGAGGAACAGATCTTCTGATTTTGCCTTTTTTTTCTTAAATTCTTTTTTCTGATTTCCTTTTTTTTCTGCCTTGTTTCTGCTCTGTTTTTTACTAAGGTGTTCTGGTTTTCTGCTTTTAAATTACTTTTTTGTGACATTTTCTGATTCTGAATTTTTATTTTCTGATTTTCATGTTTTCGAACTGATATCCCTGATGAAGAAATAAGGGATGAAGAATCCTTATCTCTTAATCGAGGATCCATCACTTCACATCGTCTAATCTATATATTATCAGTCTCATACGTTGACTCGAGCACATAATTTGTTATAATTCCTTTGAAGAACAGCTTCAGTGCTTACGGTAAACAGTTATTTTGCGAAGCACCTGGCTAATGAGGAAACATCGCCAACTGATAAATCGGTTTTTTATTCCGTGCGAGCCAATTTCTAACATCAAAAAACATTCGACCATCCTTGTTATTGATTGTTAAATCTGTTAACTGTTTCATGTTTTCCAGTAATGTTGTAACAATAATTGGTTCATAACATAAATACTTAATCCGTAGTTGTTCTAGAATTTTGAAAACATTTGAAAATTGCTCAACATTCTCTCGTGTAATGCCACCAGTTAATTCTAAATTTTTGATCATTTTATATAAATATTTGTTACACAATAGTTTATTGTTAAGTAGTTCATTTAGTTGACTATCAGTTGAATTTGTTAGAGCTAAAGATGCAATATTTGATGCTTTTCTGAATAGATTTAAGAAGAATGCAGTTGAATATTGTTCAGGATGAATGTCTAAATGTGTTCAGTTTGAATAAACAATCATTTGATTTAAATAAGTTAATAATGAATCGTTGGTTTTCAGTGTCAGTGATTTCACATTTGGGTACGTTCTTCTGACTACGGACGGGTAAGAATGAGATGTTGAAGAATTGACAAATGTTTGACAGTTGTACAGACTGACTTTACATTATTGGAATCTGTTGTGCTTATGGAAATTGAATTCAATAATTCGTCATACTTGTATACTTTTAGTGGGATTTTATACATTTGCAATAATTGTTTTTCTTCTGAATAGTCAAATGTAAAATACCATTCAGAGCCATTTCGGTCTCTAGCATGAATTAGACTAAGCGTAACTAAGAATAATAAAATAAGATAAGTCAATCTGCATTTAGTAATTGTTAATTGTGAATACCTATAGACAAAATGCTCTTGTCTTAACTTGTTTATTCTTATAACTATAGCTTATTTAATTTTGATTTTAAGCTGTTTGTCTGTTTGCGTCCTGTTAATTATTCCGTTCTTTGTGATGGAGAAAAGTTGGCTGTTGAGTCTCGCTCAAAAACATTATTGAAAGATGAAACACTATGATATATCACCATCGCCAGCAACAATGACCATTAGTACTAAAACACTGACCACATCAATAGCAACGATAATAATATCAGTTAAATATGATAGAAAACTATGGTTAATAGTGAGTATATTTTAATTCCTTATCAGACAAGGTGTTCATGTTAAAGATAGTGTGAAAGACAAAACCGTTATCGAGTAATGAAATTGTATAACACATTATTCAATACAAAACAGACATCCTTTATCCGATATGTCGATAACTTTTACAAAAACTCACCACCGAGCATACCATTCTAAATACAACATAGGGAAGCTTGGGTCACGTTTTGGCAAAGAAAGCTGAAACTGGCTTTCTACACACACCTATGAAAAACATATCTCAAAAATGTTTCCGATGAATTAAACGATGTTTTTGAAACTATTCTGACGGAATTATAATCAAAACTAATTGTTTTATTGAAAAAGACTTGTCTGTTTCTGGAGAAACATGTCGTGGTTTAGAAATGCTGAGATTTCTGCTGGAAAGTAACATATAAGAAAAAACCGATGCACTGTGGCGATTATAATGGAGCAAGAAAATCGGCTTCATCTGTTAAGTAGAAACATTAGATAGATTTACGATATGACCGGAAAATTACAGCCAGAGGTACGCTTCCGTTTGGCACAAGAAAGTTCAGCCCGTAGACTTTTACTAAATTGAATGGTGTTTCATGAAAATGTGTCACAAGGAGTTCGAAGATCTTTTCGAAGAAAAGAAAAAACGATCAAATAAATCTTATCGTAAGAATACACGAGGATACTAAGCACATTTTTGTTGCAATAGAATACTCTTAGTAAATATACTAACATGTGCTCCAAAGAATAAAAATTGTAACTGTTTTTGTTCGTTGGGTCAGCAAAATCAATGTGAAAATTTACATGTTACTTTTGTCTCCAACCAGTGACGCCAGTCTAGCTAGTATAGCTGAAGAAGAAGACTTTTTACACGAAAATAAAGAAGTGTACCAGGATAATGATCAAGGTTAGTTATATATTGCTTTCAAATTAACTTGATAGTACTTTTTAAGACTTGTTTTCATTTTGCAAAGAGGATGATCCCATCATTTAATAAGCGTGTGAGAGGAGAGCAAACCCAATCACGAAACATAATCCGGCACATATTTGTGGTGAACGATATGTATCATGCATCACGAACACTTTGTTATCGAATTTTGATACTCAGGATGGTATAAATATACAGCTGTCAAACAGAATTTAGAATGACTTAGAAACACATGCACAAGGTAATCGAGCTTGCCTAACTTAATCAGTTCCATATCTAAGACTAATTTGTTACATCATATTCTGGAAGAAAAGTCCGAGTAAACACGGTGTAATCAAGTGTGAAAAAGGAGAACAAAGTTGCGCTAATTAAGAAAGAAACATACGTGAATTTCTTATAGTAACCTTTCACGTTTCTTGAATCTTGATATAGGCGTATACATCCATCAAGTCAAGACATAGTTAAGAAACTCATGTGCTTGTGGATAAATTATGAGGTATGCACTTCCACTACGTTCGTTATCTCAAGAAGAATTAGTCAGTGCATATCAGCAATGCTTGCATGTAACATGAATACTATTAACAAAAATTTGAGTTATTATGACACACGCAGAAGATCATTTACTAAAAACCTTCCCTATGACTTTCTTATTGTGCTGCGGTACTCAAACATATTGGCGTGAGATTTACGCGAATAAGCAAAATCTTTCGATCGGTTTGCTTTTTGGATTGTGAAAGATGCAGGTGTCCGACTGCAAGAAATCTTCGATAAAGACCAGAATGGAGATCATGGACGCATCTAAAAGCAGATTTTTCGATAAAGGCAAGTATTCAGAACAATTCGATGCGTTCTACTGAACGCCAGAACTGGTCGCGCTCCATTTTTATCGTAGAAAAACATTTTTTACTATAAGCAAAAAGACGCAAAACCAGTTTTGCATTCACAGTTTTATCTTTTCAAATATCATTCAGTTGTTCTTAGTAAAGCTCAGACTGAAAGTGGTTTTTCCATTTTTTTCTCCCGTTAGGTTCTAGATGCTTGATTGCAGCAGTTTTGTACGTTTTTCTGTGCGAACTTATTCGAAAATATTCGTCTTCCTTTGTCGGTGGCGCTTTACTTAATCTTAATTTCTTGGAGCTATCACATTTTGTTTTATGCTTTCCATTTCTTCTAGTTATTGAAACGTATTTGTAATAATTGTAATTTAATTAATGCTAATTTCAATGAATATAATTTACAGGTGACGTTGATCTTCGATTTAGTTCAACCCTTGACTGAACTGTCTCTTTCGGTCCACCATATATCTACTGAAATACCTCACGCATTACTTCAGTTTGAGCAAATTCCTGTATCAAATTCGAACAATCAAACATTTATGTTTCGAAAAATTTATTTAGCATAAAAATAAAGAAAGATTTGAAACATTTAATTTCATTTTATTCATTGAAAAACTTATCCATATTAAACATTCATTTTTAGTACGTCATTGTTGAACGGAGAAAACAATCATATTCTTATTTAAGCAATAATCAGATTAACCGACGTTTGAGCGACCGACATTTGAGCGACCGACACTTAAGCGACCGACATTTGAGCGACCCGACATTTGAGCGACCGACATTTGAGCGACCGACACTTGAGCGACCGAAATTTCAGCGACCCCGACGTTTGAGCAACCGACACTTGAGCGACCGACATTTGAGCGACCCCGACACTTGAGCGATCCCGAGGTTTGAGCGACCGACATTTCCGAGAACGACATGAAATCCGAGAGAAGTTATGTGGTGAATAGTCATTATACCATCCAGTTACACATGTTTAGTTTCGTATGATGAAAATATGTTTCGTGTGGAACTACTTTTCGAACTCACTCTCACACTACCCACACCCCACCTCCCACAGCACACTGCCAAAAATACCCAAATGTGTACTACGAAAAACTCGTGGAAGAGTCGAGATCTGTTCGCTCAAATGTCGGTCGCTCAAACGTCGGTTCACGAATAATCAACATATATACTATTAGTTAATTTTCGATGGTGATCACGAACCTGGTATCCTCTCGTACCCATGCCGACTTGTATCATCGAAAAACCAGTCTATGAAGACCCTGCTTAAAATCCAAGATGAAGAAATTTTGACCTGTCTCTTTGGTAGAGCATGTCAAGTTACCTGTATGAAAAAGTTTCCTGATTTAAAGATTGAGTTTTGGTTCAGTTAAGAGAGTTTTACATCAACAGAAGATGAGAAGTCAAAGCTTTATAGTAAATCGAGATGTAAAATCTCTTTAGCTCAACCTAAAGGTTTTCCGATGACGCGCTCCAAAAGTCCAGACGGGTACGAGCAGATACCAGGTTCGCGATTAGCATCGGAAATTTATTCTAACTATGTATGTTTCGAGGAAAAATTGACCAGGCACCTCAAGACGGTTCCTGGTAAGTTTCGAATACAAAAGACAATCCTATCCCCTATTATATGCTTTAATCTGAAAATAGTGTACGATGATGCACCCTCATTGCATCTTTGAGAAAACTTGTATATTGTCAAGCAAAACTTTTCTACTACGGATTCGAATTTAGTTAGGAGATTGAATCTGCCTCTACTTCAAGTTAAGCTTTTCTGACTACAGAAAAAACAAATGATTTGTGCGCGATCGCACGTAAGTCAGTGTACTTTGGTTGTTGGAACGTTCGTTCGTGTGCTTAGTATTGGAAAGAACATTTAATATGTAAACAACTTATGAAATATAACATTCAAATTTGTGGCTTATGTGAAACAAATATGTATGGCTGTGGGACGAAACTAATCGGTGACTATACGTTGATTTACTC
>CAJNOQ010004582.1:0-17180 GCA_905250885.1 Didymodactylos carnosus | reverse complement strand
AAAAGAAACTAAACTTAGAATAAATTTTGTTCTATCTGTTATTCGATGGTCGAATGTATTGCCTATATAAAAGAAAAAAACAGATAAAATGTGCGCATGGAAAGGAGAAAAGAGAGAAGAAAAAAAGCGACAGAACAGAAAAACAGCCTAAATTCACTATAAGAAATCGAAAATTTGTTGGTACCCTGAGACCGAATCTCAGGAATCTTATCAGCAGCAACGGATACCATATTCGTCCTGCATGTCCGATGCAACTGAATATCTCGGTTGAGAAAGAAAATGGCACAAAAACGTATGAACTGCAGGCTAATCAGATATATAAGCACATATGCAAAGTTTCATCACAGTTTATGGAGAGAGCTTCGTACAGAAAAAAAATTTTCCGAAAAACATGACTTTTTCGTGAAACGTTCCAATAAGATATCAATGATCTTTTTCTAAAAGTATCATCCAAACTTTCTTTTACATTTCAAAGCATATTATATTAAAATGATTTAGTTTAGCAATCTTATACAGCAATAATTTTCACTCAATCTTACAATATTTTATCTTCGACTTTTTGTCTATAAAACTCCTGTTAGAACATGAAGTAAATCTGTGCGAGCGTTATTGTGCACCAAACAATGTAAGAAAAAATGGGCTACAATTCCACTGAGTCCACAAGCACAGTTGGGAGACGGTACAAGTGAGCGTGCATACAGATCAGCATTCAACTGACTAAAACTCAGCCAACATCTCGCAAAGTCAATGTCAATTATGCGCTCAATAGGTATTATAGATAGCTTAAGTTTAAAAATAACCATTATTAGACAATAGTTAGGACATCAGTTTAGCTTTTTTTCGGGTTCGGGATAGGACACAAATCAGGTATTAGTTCATTCCAAAACTGCAATGCACTCCTTATAAAAGACGTATTAAGGGCATGTATACCTTTTCGAAGAGCAGGAATTTTAGGACAGCTAATGCTGCTTGATACTGAATCCTAGAGAAATGCTCAATGTGTTTATCGTAAGTACCTCCATAAATTACAATAGCATAGTTAAACATAGTAAATACAAAAGAATGGTAAACCGTGTCGAGAGCCTGACGAGAAATCCACCTACTCAAGAATTTCATAGAGCCTATAAGAGGAGCACATTTAGCGACAATAGAATCAATATGCGTTGCCCATTTAAGATGAGGTGTTAGCATCAAACCCAAGTGAACATGCTTCTCAACATAAGTTAGTTGAGTTCCATTAATGAATAATGGCGGAGGTACTGTACAATTACACCATGCAAAACCATTGACAACAAAATTGACCAATAATCTAGCTCATAACATTTCTCTTAAATAAACATCGTCTTCGTTTAGTTAGTTTATTCATATTAATTAATTATGTTCTTTAAAACTTTAGATTAAAAAACGCTCTGATTACAGAGCATCGTCAGTTTGATTTTCTGTCCCATTATGTAATACGTACGCAAGCGTCCGTGCGTAAGATTCCGATGCGGAACATTGCTCGCGCGTAAGGTACCAGTGCGCATGATTCTACGCTCAAGTTTCCTCGTTCGTATGAGTCCGTGCGCAAGAATCCATGCGCAAGAATCCGTGCGCATCGTTCCTAAACTCGAATATGACATTGATCTGAGAGGGGGTGGATTTTGACTTTTATCAACCCCCGTCCTTTACCGTTTGTGATGATTTTGTTTTTTATTATGACTTGACGAAATGTTTCTTTGTAAACAACTGCTTCATGTTATTTGATCTTTTTTCAGATTTATTTCAATGAATAGACGCTCGTTAAGCGACCAGTCACTTACTGCATCACATGATAAAATCAAAGACAACACAATGAAATCACCATGTGTGATACAATCACGAAATTCTGATCGTTTGAAAATAGTTTGTCTTATATTTTCAATGGGAAATATAATAAATGGTTTGTGGATGTTGACTGAACCGTCACACTGGTATTATAATCTACCAGAGAGCATCCATTAAGAATATCACAGTAAAAGTTTTGTCTCCCTCATGAGGGTCTTAGGTTTCACACCTGAATCAGACTCTAACTTCTGAGAATGTGATCTCAGAGACCCTGACTGTTGCGATAATTCCACAGTTTGAAACGGAAATATTAGGCTATAAATTTGCTACCTCTCGGATCTCATGGCGTTACGGCTTTTTTTTCGCAAAAGTCACCATGCACCATTCTATACCACTTCAAACCGTTTAGAACTTTGCGCGAATACTCTCCTAGGTGTTATACATTGATGCAAATAGCAAGAATTAGCAACACTGTTTCATTCTCGAGATATGGATTTTTGAGGACATCCAGGTTTTCATGTATTTTTCGCTTTTATCACCGTTTTACAACTTTTTTCATAAAACCACACACGTATTCAAAATCACAGTGTTATACATACATTGTTCAGTTCTATACCCATCTTTCGTAGCATTTTATATGAGTATCACAGTCTAAAATGAATAGGCTAAAAATATGCACTTTTTTTTTATATAAGCATAGATCCATGCATTTTCTCATTTTCTCACTTCGTCGACTAATCAAAAGTGAATTTAAAATAAATAGTTCATAAAAAACTCGTCGTTAATTCTAAAAGTTTCCGAATTCTTGTTGTATACTCTTTGCAAACTGGTACACACAGTGGGCAGTTTTGGGTAATTGTAAAACAAGATGATAACCACAGATATTCACTTCTACAGACATGGGAGCGACATAGAAGTGGATGTCTGTGTAGTTATTTTTGGTTGTCTGCGAGTGACTCTATACTGTCTGTGTAGCTGTAAGTGGCTATCTGTGGATGTCTGTGGGTCTCTTCATGTTTCACCACTATCCGGCAGTTTTCCATAGATCAGACGGACATGTGGTATTTTTAATCAGAAGGCGATTATTTTTGCTCAGTACTACTTTATTACGTTTGGAAGGTCCTTACAAATTGAAAAAACCCCAATTCGGAAAAAAACTTTTAGATGAGAAATGCCTCAGGGAGTCCTGCCCCCATATTTCTGTCGAAGACGTTTTATTCAGAAAATGAACAAATAATCTGTGTTTCGATGCAGGTTTGACACTAATTCCGAATTCCACATTATTTTACTAATTCAAGAGCTTCTTAACCGCAAAAAATGAAAAATACCTCAAAAACTGACGTTTCTTTAGAAAATCTGTATTCAATTTCAAAAGAAAAACCGCATCCACGATAGATACAGCGGATGTCCACGAATATTTCAGGAAATTTTCAAGCATTTTGGAGACTGGGAAAGTGTTGGAAACTCATTACACTTTAACTAGCTTTTCGGAAACACCGTCACTTCGGATAATAATTTTTTTTCTGTAACTAAACAGACTAGGTAAAATACTTTTACCAATAGATGACTGAAAGCGTCTGGATTTAGAATACATACTTTTTATACTTTCGAATTGACTAAAACCGAGTAAAAAATGTTTTTTCTCAGCTAAATACAGACTAGTTTTAACTACACCATTTTTTCTCGAAGAATTCGCAACTTGCAACAAAATATTTTACACCATTAGACAGCCCGTAAATCAAAGTATATTTGGCACGATTTGAATTTTGAAAAACCACACTTTCGATTTTTTACCAAATGTCTGCATGGTTGCCTACTGTGGCAGTATCAAACAAAAAATGGTACGGTTACGAAGTTTGTTTATGCTGAAATCTTGTCCTCTTGGAAATGCCTGCTACGTCCTTAAGAAACGGGCTCTCTGGTGTTCCCGAATCTGGTCCACTAAATGTCCATTTTGTCCGTGATGTTGGCTGCATCTTTTTTATTTCCGGTGTTGGTTTATTAATTGCTGCATTTTCAATCGAATATCGCCTTCCATTATTTACAATAAATACGAGTTTTTATATGATGCATATGTTCGTACATATTCACGAAGTTATTAGTGGACGATTACGTCCTGGTATATTTTGGACAGATTTACCAGGTATTTACCTGCCAGCTGCTATTACGATGACATTGAATGTATTCATGATAAAAAAGAAATCAAAACAAATCGATGAACACCAATTCTTTTCGTAAAGAAATGTATGTTTCTGCTGAAAGAGAAAAAGACAGAGAATTTTCTGGGTGCTTGCTTTAGTGCTTTTTCTGTCAGCAGTGGCCAGATGTCGTTTGGATCGCATGTTAAACGAATTAAACGGAATTGTAGGCTTTACCATACCTTTAAAATCCCCAGTTCTAAGTAGGAATACCAAAAAGAAAAGTTAAATGGCCCAATTCTGATTGATTATCCAACTAAGGAAGCGTGAGAATTTTACTCGAGGCCAGTTTTTTTCCCATGGATATAAACCATAGGATTGATCACTGAAATCGAACAAGTCTCATACAAAATTCTAGAAAGGACAGGGTGCAATAAGAACGAGGATTGGCCCCGTTTCAGATCTTCTAGAAAGGTATCTTGAATGAAAGAACAGTTTTATGGAGTACTACACCCTTGGTTCCCCTTTGGATCTCATATCTGTCAGAAAATCGATCAGCTTTGAACAATAGCTTCGGGAGCCCATTCCCAGGCCTTTTTCGTAATTTTCTCAGAATACAACAAGTTTGAAGGAAAGTCTTATATACCATTCGATGCAGCTTTAAATGGCGAACAAAAGTATATATTGCTCAATTGTTATGTACACTGCGAACATCCACGTTTTTGCAATATTACTGTTAAAAATGGCCTTTTCAGCATAGTCCACGATAGTATTTGTTCTTTCACCATGAGAGAACCTAGGTTGCGGTTTGTATTATATATCAAAAGAATGCTCTTTCGAAACTCTACAAACTGGCTGGTGGTTCATTTCTAGTTGAAAGAGCAAACACTCACTTTTTGGGATTTTACTACTAAAGGGCGATGTTTTCAAGCATACTGATGGATAATGTTTCTGTGTGTTTATCGTAAAAGAGCATAGGTTGCGGTCTGCATTATATATCAAAAGAAAGCACTTTCAATACTTCACAAAATGGCTGGTAATTTAATTGTAGCTGAAAGTGCGAACACTCATTTTTTCGGATATTACTACTGCAGAGTGATGTTTTCGGCATCAACGGATAGGCTCGATCCATATAAACCTACCACCATTTACTCGACCGTTGACGTCAGTGGCGAAACCTGCATCGAATTATAGAGCTCAGCAAGCTGAAGTGAACGGTAAGAACCGCAAGTCTCTAGCATCGTTAGAAAAAAAGTTATAGGCATTTTACTCTCGCACCGGAAAAATGCGTTTTCTGGTGGATTTGGCCTAACCTGTAGAACGTCTGCTGACCATATTCCTTAACGTAGAACCTTGAACTTGGTACCGAATGAAACAGCGCATCGAGTTCTATATATTTCGATGGAGAAAACTTATGCTAGACGGGGTCCTGATAAAGAGATTTCTGAAAAACTCGGTTTTTCAGAAAATCTAGTGACCCTAAAATATCTTTTAATTTTTCAATCAATGTGAGAGATAAAGTAGAGACTTCTTTCCCGTATATACTCTAAAATAAGATCTATCAGATGATTACATCAACATTTTTTTTCTCTTAACGGCTCCTCGCGGCAGGGGATCCTGTCTCGTGGTAGTTTTTGCTTAAAAATCGCTACGTAAATTTAACAATGACTTTTTTTTTCTGTACTAGCAATAGCCATGAAGAGGAGTTTCCTGACCACTAATATCATATGACAACCACGTTTGTTGAAAACAAGTTAAGAATGGTTTAGAAAGAGAAATAACACAATACCGGAAGGTTCTATTGGAAACATGAATTTAAGTACAAAAATCACGCGAAATCGCATCTTAGAATTTAAAACAAAATCTTAAGAATTGGACAACACATGAAGTGGAAATCCCATGGTTTGGTTCAGAACATGGTGAAAATTTTCTGCATTTCAGTAAAATTCTTTTTGCTGAGTACCAAAACTGACTAAATAGACAATTTTTGAACTAAAACTTTTACAGAAAGCTGCTATGGGATTAAGTTTGAATGGTGAGTATGTAATCCAATGTTTTAAAAAATAACTTTGTCATCGTACTATTCAACAAAATGGTCAATAGATTGATTAAAATCAGGCTAATCTATCCCCCTGCTTTAACGTATCTCCGATCATTAAATGTGATCCGGACACCTCATAATTCTATTATTTTGTCCCCAGTTTCGCTAAATGCATGAAATGCACAATCGTACCACATAATTCTACTAGTAAAACATTTCTGACAAGACTTCTACAGTTGCTCGTGCTTGAAAATTCCATCTGAAATCACTAAATCTTTCAGAAGTTCTTCAACTGGTCAGATTTTCTACCTTCTGGTAATCCTTGTGACTTTCGGTTACTGCAGCATAATAATAATAATTTAATATTCAAAAGACGGAAAAGGTCTTGATGCAGACTACTTTTGGATAGAAAAGCAGTTACCGCTGTCTCTCTAGTTTTCAGATTTTAAACTAGTGATCGGCGTTGATTGCCTGCTTATCTTATTGTTGACAAAAGATATCATGTTTCAACTCTTCTTTCTACATGAAAATCGTGGTCGTCTACAATTTCATCAACAAACGCCGCTCCAAGGTACACATTCAACTATCAAACCGCTTGAGAAAATAGAAAGCGGTATGTTGTCGTCAAAAGAAAGCCTCATTTACAGAGATCACTTTTGTCTTCATCATCAGCATGTTGGGGAGTATAATCGAAATGTGCCTCATATTCAAAAACATGTTCATCACCATCTGGCTGCAGTTCACCTGTAATTTTGATAGCATTGCCGTTGACTTCAGTCGAACTATTTCGATTTTCTCCATCCCTCAACATAATTTTTCCACCGCTTGATTCGTGATATTCATATTTCATTGCTCGTTTTTCCTTTGTATTTTTGATTGTAAGCTTGACAGCATATGATGATGTATAC
Source organism: Didymodactylos carnosus (assembly GCA_905250885.1). NCBI lineage: Eukaryota > Metazoa > Rotifera > Eurotatoria > Philodinida > Philodinidae > Didymodactylos > Didymodactylos carnosus. Next base: position 10,287 of record CAJNOQ010004582.1, on the reverse strand, counting down.
CTTTTTTGACTGAGTACGGTTACTTGACAACTGAAACCAACGTCGAATTCTGACCCACATTCTAAATCGTGTTTATCACCGACACCCATATCAGGCAAGTGCACTTGCCCAACCACTCGACCATTTTCTCGTACCGTACACGTCCCCTTGGGCAAAAATTTATCACCTTCAATACGATAGACTCGATCAAATTTTCCTTTGTGTGACCGTTCGTTAAAATGATGTCGCTTGAGTGCAATACGTTCCATTTTAACGTTGACCTCAACAAACGGTAACGAAAAGGTACTTTGTGAGGCGAGTACAAACGATTGATCAAGAGAATAATAATAGAGACCGGCGATTTCACCTTGTTCAACGATTTTCGGAGCAGAATCACAGCCAGGGCTGCAACAACAATATTTCTGATAAACAGGAGCCGGTGATTGAAAATAATTTTGCGGTCTATGTTGTAATGGTACATCGCCACCGAATAATTCTACATGCTTTATTTTATAATCGCGTTTTGTCGAATTAGTCATATCAGCCCAAGCAAGAAAAGATACTTGATCAACAGTGTCAGGTTCAACTTTTAAATTATAACGAGGTGACCATGTGATACCTAACAACAGGAAATGTTTAGAAATAGTTCACTGTTGACAGAAGATCTTCAGATGTTCTGAAAAAATACGTTTTGCGCACGTTATTTGATGCTTACCATGAGCCCGATATCTGTTCCTCTTAAAACAGTTGGGAAATGCTCGACGGTAGGCTTCGGGTGTAACAGTTCTTCATAAGAACTACAGGCAGACACTTCTGACTACGCCGGATAGCACAGTAAACTGCCAATTACAGTGTATACTCTGAAAGAGATTTTATCAGCTCCGATCACTTGACCTTCTTAGTCCAGTCAGAGAGATGAAGAAAATATGACTAACCTTGAATAAGATAACATAACATTGCAGCACCGGATTGTTTCAAGGCAAATGTTACTTCGGTACCCTCCTCTTCTGGTATTGTAACAAATTCCAACTCGTGTTGTGATGCACGAAAATAACGATTGGTTTTGACATCTTTCAAGAGGAGATCATTTGAACGTGTTACCACACATTCGATTGGGAGTTCACGAGGACGTTGAACAAACACCGTTTGGCCCTCGAGATTATTTGCTTTTGTTACCGCATTCTGTGAAACGACCGGAGGGCCTTCGACCGAGAGACTACCCGTTATAATTTGCTGATAAACTTCGAGCGGACAGTACATTTTGAAGTTCTAAACGACACTAAAGTCACCAGAGCTGGTAAGAAGAAAATGGGTTACCTGTGGTGCATCGAATTTTTCTCGTATTTCACTGAATGATGGATAAATTCTCAATTCAATGAAACTCGGATAAATTTTATTCTCGGCCTGGTTGTTAGCCGATGAATTATCCATTACTCCTAAAATTTATATAATCTAAAATGAGTGACTTACAGTTATAGTAGTAGCTAGGAGAGATTAGTTTAACTCACTATAACTCTATATTGATTGCATGTACGATACACAAGTATAAACGATATTTCTTTATATTTTGCCTTCGCTTGATTCCTTTCTCTTTTTTTCCTCTCGTTTTTCTTTGCTCAAGGAATTTTTATGGTTAATATTAATGATTAATATTTTCCTCAACGGTAAAGTCAAAGAAACGACTTTCTTTCTCTTCTTTAGCGCAATACTAAACACGCTCGTATTTATAGTCACATGTAGGTATTTGACAAAAAGAAAATCAAGAGTAGGTAATTAAATAAAAGGTAGGTAAAAATCTAGGTAATTATTCCTTGATGTACAATTTGGCAAAATACGCTTTTGTACATGTTAACAGTAGAGATAAGGAATACATATCTGGGCATAGCAGGACTTATTATAACGAAAAAGCGTGTGTATGCAAGAGTAGAAAACTCGACTTTTCACGCCTTCACTGCTCATCGAGAGGGAAGAATCATAATGTTTTATTTTTTCTACACTCATATCAGATAGGAACTCGCAATTGCCTCAATGTCAGAAAGAAAAGTGTCACGGCTATTCTATACGGACTGACAAATATTCCGATTTTCTTTGTCAATGGTTCATTCGAGAATGGTACTATTTAAGATATGAAATGATGATAAACTCTGTAATATACATATTCAAGTAAAAATTTAAATAATATCACATCACTAAACTAGTATAAGAAATAATTTATTACTAAAGTAAAGATAAAGCAGAGTGGTTAAACAATTTATATGATAATGTGTACGTTCAATTGTACTATTATTTTCTGCTGTATATTAACAATTGCGTTTACGCCGACTACATAAGCGAAAATGAGGAATAAAAAGTTTGATTTTTGATGGACAAAACGTCGATGATGTACGTTGCAATGGTACGTTTAAGAATATTATTGCTATTTCTGGTAAAAGAAAACGAATGAACTCGATCGTTTGTTTAATAGCTTTGAATAGAGAATAGCCAGAGAATTCCTGTTTTCACCATTCGAAAGAAGATATTTGGAAGCATTTTTTCACAAACAGTTTGAAACAAATGCTTTGAAGTAGGTTTTATATGTGATCTTCGAAAAACCAGATCATAGTCCAAAACGTTGAAAAATAAATCTACTGCTGTTTTCCACGAGAAGATAGCTTAGAGTATTCCCATCAAAACAGAAATCTTCCGACCTCTTCGTGTTCCATCGTACAAACATAGTATTCCTAGGAGTCTCAAAATCGATAATTCTTTAGTGTCTAATCCAGAAAATCAAAAACGACTTTCTAAAAAACCTTCCAAAAAATCGATAATACTTTCTGTTGGTTATTAAAACTTTTATTGATCTTCATGATGTAGTGTAGATAAAATGGAGTGTATGTCTTGATATTTTATTGGAAAAATTTTGAGTGTCTTATTTTTTGGTGGAAATAGACAACATTGGTATATTTTGTCTAGCATAGGTTTTCAGTAGGTTTATGAAGGTTTTTCGCAAAGCAAACATTGCCACAAGGTTCAACATGGTCGATAACTTATGTCTCCTTCGGGATTAGCACATCGAAAGAAATATTGATTTTGAGGCCTCTAAAGAATTTGATATCACGCCTGAACGATGGAATCCGAAGAGAGCGGAAGATTGCTGTTTTGAAGAGAGCACTCTAAGCTATCTTCTCATGGAAAAACAGCAACAGGTTTATGTTTCAACGTTTTGGACTATGATCTGGTTTTTCGAAGATCACGTATAAAACCTACTTCAAAGCATTTGTTTCAAATTTGTTGTGAAAAGATGCGTTCACGTATCTTCTTTCGAATGGCGAAAGCAGAAATTCTCTGGCTATTCTCTGTTCAAAGCTATTAAACAAATGATCGAGATCGTTCGTTTTCCTTTACCGGAAATAGTGTTAGTGACATGCATTATTCAGACGTTCTCAGTACTATAGAATTGACAATGCATTACAAATTATATTCGCAGTGTTACCTGATTCAAATAATTCGTTGATGAATTCTATATGTTATTCTGGTTGGTCAACATCTCATTGTTCGTCCCATTCGCCAAAACCGGGCAGACGTATGCATTAAATAATTTTCCAGCTGTTAGTTTACTATGTAAATCTGTAAAAGCAAAAGTAATACACATACTTATTTAATATTTTTATACGACTGGTTGTAGCGAGAAAATATATTTCAGTTTTCGATGAGACGTTTACACCGAAGTAGAACTTCACATTCGAAAGTATCGTGGTCATATGCTGTATCACGTAATGCTGCGCGTTGATGTTTCCCCGATGTTGTGACTTATCCATTGATACTCGATTAGATAAAAAACTTGTAATTCCAATATTTATCTTACCAGCGCTAATGGTGTTTCTCAATTACTGGATCAAATATTCCAACAGTGCTCACACGCTTTTCAGATCCAAAAATATTATGTCAATCAAAGCGGCTATATACGCTATGTCATAAGTTATACAGGTTGAAGAAGCACTTAAATCCCCTTCCTAAAATAGAAGACCATGGCCTTCTATGATGGTTTCGCACATCGCACAACTTTTTTTAGTGAAAAACTGCCCTCCCAGAATAGAAGGCCATTGCCTTCCCAGACAAACTATTTTTGGCAAAAAAACGCGTTGATGTGCGTTAATTTCTAACGCGTTTATCAGGATGCCTTTTGACTGTTTCAACGCGTTGAACACGTTTGTATTCGTTGAAAATCAATTAAAATGAAAAAAAAAGATAAAATTCAGCATCATATCAAATTCTGGTATATGTCTGGATGTATAGATATGTATACAAACGACTATAATAACCTAGTAGAGTGACGAAATAAAGAAAGAAAACGACTTAGACTTACATGACTTCAGTGTGATTCGAACGTGAGTACCTAGAATTAAGAAGCAAACACACATAATTTTACAACAAAAGAATTAATCATTGGAAAAATGAAGATCTTTCAGGAGTTTTTCCATTTCATTTATTTTCATATGTCTCGATTGCAACAAACTTGATGAAACTTCGAGGTTTTTCAGCATATAAAATTAAAAATCATTTTAATACATATTTATTTCTGATCATGTTTTCTGTTTAAAAGGAGATATGCGTTGTTACAGTCTTGTAAGAAAAGCAAGCAAAGTATGTTTAGTCACGTGCACATGCGGATTTAGGCTGGTGGCACCACTTCTCTGAAACTTTTATTCAGCTAGAAGTTTTTGCGTTGGAAAATTATTTTCTGCTAGAGATGCCTCCTCTCTCAACTTCTCCACTGGTCACGTGTTTGATTTCAGCTTTTTTTTCTGTAAACTCTGTGGATGTGGTGCTTGTATATTATTACCTTTAAAGATCTAATTTACTTTAAGGAATGGATAAAAAAAACAACATTAGTAATAAAGAACATCCAAAAAATTATTTATTAGAAAAATCTGTAGAATGGAAGTTAGGATTATATTCAGAAAGGTTTGTAAGAAACTTGGATTGAGTTGATCCGCTACATAGTTTTAGAGATGAATTTTATATACCAAAAAAAGTTGGAGCTTCTGAAATGTAAGCGATGAGCTCATATCTTTTTTTCTAACCATGTGTGTGATAAGTTACGATCGTGAAGAAGGAGCGAAGAATGAAGAAGATTGTGTTTATTTTCTTGGGCATTTATTAGGTTTACAGCCAAGACGACTGAAAAAATTTATTGATGAATAGTTGAATGATTCGTCCTAACTGTAATTTACATCTTTATTCGTCCATGTTTGCCTAGCTAACTATTAAGCAGAAAAATGTTTTGTTTTTTTTGTCCTTTTTTATCGTGGTACATACAGACGTGAATATGGTACAAGTCTATGGGAACATTGCGATCTGTATTGCTTACCGACAATGTCAAAACTTGTTGGTATTTGAAATTGAAAAAAAATTGAAAGGCATTTCTCTCTTTTTTCTACAAATAATAAAATCTATTCATTTTTTATAGGGTGTTGATCCAACTGAAATTAGTCTGATGAATACATTAACAACCAAGTTACATTTTCTAGTGGTATGACTGAATTTTAGTCTAAATAATATTAACAGACACGTTCGTTTGTATTTAAGATATCCTTTTTATCGTCCAACAAAGAAGCGACATAAATTTTTATTTAAAGAATTTGCATTTCCAAGTGATGAAGTACTAGTAAAAAATACATTTTAAATTTTGCTATAAATGTTAGTCTTACGGTTTTTTAATTTTCTACTTGCACAGTGTACAATTAATTCCCAAATTCGATTACACGGCCTTGATCAAAGCGTTTGAAAGTTAATTATTAAGCCGCGCAAGGTAAGAAATAGCTATCTCTTAAAAAAGGCCGAGTTCATTTTTTTATTATCTCTACGGCTTAGGATGAAACATATATTCGTACAGATGATATTGTTGAGTTATTAAAAGAGCACGGTAATACAATTTCATTAGTCCTATTGAGTGGTATACAGTACTATACAGGACAATTATTTGAAATTGAAACTATAACACATGTTGCACATAAACAAGTACGTCACAAGTAGTAGTATATCGCGAAGTGAACAAAAAAAAAAGATGTTTTAGGGTTGCGACATAGAATGGGATTTAGCACATTGCGTCGGTAACATACCATTAAAATTACACGAGTAGAATGTTGATTTTGCCGTTTGGTGCACTTACAAGATTAAAAACCTCTCCAGGGAAAACTTCATTCTTCTAACAATTTATTTTTTCTTTAGTATTTGAACTGTGGACAGGGTAGTATTGGAGGCTTATTCTTACATTCGAATAATTTTTCGAAAAAAATTCATCGTCAGAACTACTCAAATTACATGGATGGTGAGGCAATCGACATTCAACTCGATTTAATAGGATGCCAGGCAAGTTTGGTTCATAATCGAATATACGATGACAGGCTTTTTTAAACAACAGCAGCAAATCTTTAGATATCGATCGAGATATTGGTGCAAATGGATATCGAATTAGTAATCCATCGATTGTTTTATGTGCATGCATAGCAGCTAGTCTCGAAATAAAATGCTGAGCACCTCCGAAAAGGGATTAATTTAAATATCGCTTTTTTGTCTCGTAGATCTTTGACAAAGTTTCACTCGATCAACTACGATTAAAATCAAAACTATTAACACAATATCTTCAATATTTAATTGAAACTGAATTATCTTTAGAAGAATTTCAAATACTTACACCGACAGATCCTGATCAACGTGGTGCACAATTGTGAGTACGTCGGATGTTAAAAAATCTTTCAACTTAAAAACTTAATGATCTACTAGAACAGTGTAGTGTGGTGGTAAGTCATTCTTTTTGCTTCATATAATTTGACAGCGACAATTTATTCTTCTACTGTTTAGACTGATATTCGTCATGATTTAATTAGAATAGTACCTGTACCACTGTACAACAGTTTTTATGATATTTATCGATTTATTAACATTTTAAAACATTGTCTGTCAATAGTATTATATGATCAATAAAAGCTGACTTTTGTGTACTATGAAAGTCACAAAAAAAGTTTACAGAAAAAATATTATTTTCGGTAAACATAGCAACGTTTGTTGACATAATGCATAATGTTATAATTCTGGTTTTACTCCTTATTGTAAATAGCCCGTTCTTGAAGAATCTAACATATTAGGATCATATTTATCACATAAATTCAATACATCACGAAAATATTTGACAGCGCTTCATTTAATTATTCCTTACGAGAAACTGATTGCCATAATGTTTCTCGTTCATTGTGTGGTTTTGTGGAAAAACGTTGTGATAATAATTTGTGGAACGCGTTCTACTATGATATTTTATCTTGATTTTATTGGTACCATTTTTGAGCATCACCTTCTAATTTTAATTTTGCTATAAAATACAATTATTCATCATTGCAATTGATCATTTTACCAATTTGTGCTATATTTTTTAGTCACCCTATAACCTTTTCATTATCTTTTCCGCTAAATGTAGGTAATTGTTTTATTATGTTCTACTATTAACATAATAAAATTGTTTGTTGATAGTTGCTGCATAAAAGGATTTGTTGATAATGGTTGATCAGTTAAGATTTTTCTGATACTGCCATGAATAGATTGTCCGTAGCACTACAATTAACATTTGCTTAAATATGTACCAATGAGAAAAAATTGACTTTTATGTATATTGTACCATTGCAATGCTAAAAACATGCACACGTAAAACATGCACCTCATTCAAAAGTCTAATTAATAACGTCCAAGGTTCTTATTTTCATTATTCATCATACCTCTTAAACTTTATTTGTGCTTTGTCAGCGGATAAGAAAAACGAATATATGTTTGTCATCCTTTTTTATTTTTCATAAGAATAACAAAACACTCTACAAAAACTAATCGGATTACAAAGAAAACAGATATGACGGTGATGATATTTATTAAATACCTTTTTAAATAAAGAGAACCAAAAAATCCAGTTTAATTATCAAAAAGAACAAACCTTCTTTTTACGCTCATCTGTCGACATTGAGATGGTGAATAACAAGATCGACATAGAAGCAGGAGTAACATCGATACAACAATTATCATCACCGGTTTCAACCAGAGGTATTTCTACAAGTATGGTAGATTCTCTCTACCATACCAGTACAATATTCTACCTGGTACAGTATTTCTCATTATAAGCATGAATTTTTTGTCGACTTTTACTAGTGTTAGATATTGAATGAAAGATAGAAAAGAAGACTTTACATCTATAGATGTTGTAATAATATCTTTGTCACGATATTGTAAAAAATGTGCCCCAGTGCTGTTGACAATCGTGTGCTTTTAAAGCAGCACTTCTACATCTAGCTTTTATTTTAGCTGTTCGAAGCGAAAAAGAACGTGAATGTCAAGAACAAGTAACATGTGTTCCAATGATCCTGCTGCCCATTCTTGCCTCCGGGTTTTATTTGGGTGATGCATGGTATTTATATGGAACACATTCAAATTATGCTGGATTCATATCTACGATTTCAATCATCTTTTTTTATCTCCAATTCTCGACACATATCGAATCACATCGATGGCTCTTAGCATACCATATTCTCCTTTGGCTGATGATCGTTAGTGGTGACGTGAGCTATTTATTATATTATATCCAGAAACCAGATTTAGTTCAATGGATTTTGTTTGTCGGTTATATTATTCTTCATACTTTATTTACGTTTTCAATTTTCTACAAGAAACGCCATCAAAAACGACCGCAAGTACACGTTGAACAATCGACGTTATTTCATTTCATTAGTCGATTGGAAGTTATTTTTGCACTATTTATCCCAATTTTTGCTAACGAACATATCCAGTCTCGTACGACCAATAACATTGCATTTTTCCTTTTATTTGATTTCTTTTTTGAACATTATCGAGTATTTCGTAGTCGTGGCCGTTGGATAACTAGTATACTGTACTTATTCGTCATAGTTGTTACAATTTCAGCATTTTTTGAATGGTTGTATTATGCAAGAGAACGGCACTTATATGAAGCATTTAGTACTGTACCCGAATTTATTGCAGCGGGACTGTGTTGCTTCCTAATTTACAACTTGTTTGATTAATAGAATTTATGTGCACAATAAATTTAACGGGCTTTTTAACACTATCTCTGATTGAATCGATATTGAATATTTCATATTCTATGTGAGAACAAAATAAAGCAAAACTGCCGTCAGTTTTCATTGACCATTCTCTGGCGCATGACATAATGGTTCTAGATGATATCCGATGGTTTCTATTCGATGATAACAAATGACCCATTCTGCTCCCCCGCAGTGAAAGAACATCGCTCAAATTTAACCATACCATCGTCATATGGAGCACTCACACAAGCTGTTCCTGTGATCAAATCAACACCTGATATGTTGGATTGGCACCAGGGGGTACAGGGTTAAGTAAAATTTTGCTCACTCAAAATTCCAACAAAAATCAATGAGATATTTATCAGCGTTTGCTGATAAACGAAATATATGATAGATATCATATATTTTCCCGTTTTGTTTAATACTAATTTATAATTAATCATGTCCATGAATTTGAAAGTAGCTATTGTTATCGCGTTAACAATCATATGGACTTTTATCTTCAGTGAGCATAAAAGTAGAATTTCTCATTTATCAGAGGCCGTTAGGACAAAATTAACTAGACTTTTATTAGCTACTTCCGGTTGTGTTCAGCATTTCACAGTAAAAATCTATGGTCGAAATTGATAAAGTTACAAATTTTATTGATGGATTAAGAGGTCGCACAAACGTAAAGTTAGTTATAAGGTTCCAATAACAACAAGTGAAGCAATCAAATCAGATATTATATATCGCACGGCCTACTTTTTTGGAACATCAATAACAACGAAAAGATCATTTTCAAATCCATCAACATTTCGACAAAACAATACAACAATAAAGTGTGTGCAAGGAAGAAAAGCATTAAAAGAGAAACGTAAAGGTTTAGGTTTATGTTATTACTTGTAAACAACTAGGTCATCGTATTAGTGAATGTTCAAACAAAGAACAAAAAAACAGCTCACGGTAGTTGTGCAGACGATCACAGCTGTCGCTTCATCATTAGATAATTCCTCATTAACATTTCGTTCATCGTGTTTAAATAAGGTCAGCAACTAATTAATAATATCAAACTGAATTCAGCAAACATTAAAGGCTATAATGAAGCAGGAGTGGAAAATGATCTAGAGAGCAAGTAGTAATAGTTAATGATAAAATATCTAAACCTGCGCTGGTTACATCTGGAGTGCCTCAGGGCAGTGTGATTGGTCCTCTATTATTTTTGATATTCATCAACGACCTTGTTTTAGAG